>BSBM01000418.1:9565000-9870000 GCA_027924585.1 Larix kaempferi | reverse complement strand
GAAATTTGACATAGTTATGTAAATTTTCAATACTTAAAAGTTATATATTCGGAAACGTGACTCAATTTTCTACGTTTCATCTTTTTTACTCGATGCAAGATATCTTGTATAAGCATCTAAAAAAAACCAAGTAAGTTGAGGGATGCCTGATTTTTCAGTTTTCTATTGCATCTAACGAGCCAAAAGTGACCCTCATTACCTTGCACATGCCCGACTGGTTGATGGGTAATGGCTTGGGGAACAATTCATGGCTCTTTTCTTGCTAAGGAAGCTCAACACGTTTTTCCATAAAGGGTGGCTTTCCCATACTCGAATTTGGACAGCCATACCTCTCTATTCCCAAGGCATTAACTACCTCAACCAACTCTTAGGAGAAATGAATGATTGGGTACAAAAGTCAACATGGGTAGTTGAGGGTTTGATGGGTTCTCTCATTGACACTTGGCTTGACTTGATTGGCTCCAAGGGTCTGAATATTTCCCTCCCAATTCCTTATAAAATCATGTCCCCATCTCTTGTTGCATTGCATAGCTAGTTGTGGGTATTTTATTAAAATACATATTTACATGATATTCACAATGGAATTGTGCATGGCTAACACGTAAACCATATGCATCGATAAATCGATGGCAGGGCCTTGACTTTGAGCTTCTCACCACGATTTTATAACAATATTACATCGTTTACAATTTTAATGCAATAAGGTCAAGATGGGGATGTGACACTATCAATGCACTGGAAAGAATGGCCATATAGAGCTTTCACATTCTTGGACATCCCAATCCCATATTGTAGTCCCTCTAGCAAGTTGCTCTGGTACTTCTACAACATAATATTCCTATCGATTTTCCTTAGCATTGAGCCTACCAAGAACAATACTCAACTTGGAGTCTTGTTGAATCTTACGAGGAGTAGACAACGATGATCTAGTAATTGATTCTTATAGTCCCCAAAAGCAATTTCACGCTCAACGGGTCATCCATCATAGACATCTCGAGTGACTACGAGAAATTAATCAATTTTGAGGTGCTTGAAATTTAGGGCAGTCCACGCTACCCACTCACCATTAGCATGAGAGTGTAGACTACATTGCTAAGATCACTCCATGAGTAACACGTTGCAATGATGAACTATGTGCATATTTCTTGTAAAAATATGTCCTACAAAATACATAATGGAAAATGCAATGAGTTTTACATGTGGCTGGAGGTACAACTTCTTGGCCTGGGACAAAGACTATGGCGGGTTAAGCAGACTGGCATGTTACTTTTGCTAACTATAACTGAGTATGACGCACACATACACCTCGCCAAAGCACAGACTCATCTTGCTAAGTCATAAGCGAAATAATTTTAGCTTGGAGTTAAAAGCGTGAAAGCTTTACAAACTATTTAACTTTAATTCTCTGTGCTTCTTGAGGCAGGGACTAGCCAATTTGTGGCTCCGTGGATTTTCACGGTTTTGGCGAGGATCTCTTCATTTATGAACTTCAAATATTTTGTCAAGGACTTATTTTCATCAACTGTATCTTCACACGGTGTAGCTTTTATTTCCTTACGTATAAACCTAATAACCCAATGAAACCAAATCCACTCAAACCACGTGCGCTACCTACAACTTAAGCCAACAGGCAGTCAATAATGGAGCTATATAAGGGTTAACTAAAAAGTACTTGACTTACTGGAATCTGGCAGAGTAATTCTTGCCAAAATCTCAATTTGGAGTGCTCAGATCGCAATTTGGAATCTGGCAGAGTAATTCTTGCCAAAATCTCAATTTGGAGTGCTCAGATCGCAATTCGGAACAAATTCGAATTCGTGGAATAGTCGGTGTAAATGTAATACGAAAGTGTAATAAGAAAGAAGATACGGATTCAATGGAAAATTAAAGTTTGAAAACCAATTTAAAAAAAAAAAAAAAAAACTTAAACACTATAAAACGTAAATACCATTCAATTTATATTTTCTTATTAAAAAAATTATTAATAACTAGTTGCCGTCACTCACACCTACCATATGGTAGGTTGTTGAAATTATATTTTTTTGTTTTTTAAATATATTTGATTTTATTATATAAATGTCTATGTACATTTATGGTATATTTTTGAATACTCGATTAAAAAATATTATATATAAGTAGTCTACTTCCGTATTTTATTCGCACTAGATATTTTCTTTACGTATTTTTTCCGTATCAAATTGTATTCGTATGAGTATTCGTACTCGAATTATGCTACTATGGTTTTAAAGTTGGGCAATTAATCTAGAACAAACAATCCCAATCTCCCAATCACTGAAATTACAAAAATACGAAAATAACAATTTCCAACAAGAAATTTAATGTGTTTTTATCCAAAAAAACTAAAATAACAATTTAGCCGAGCGTTTTGGTTGTCTTTTATCTTACACGGTTAATAATGTCTCGAGTGAACAAGAAGCATACTATATATATATATATATTCTTTAAGTTTAAGTTTATTGAGTAGAATTGTTTTTGAAATGTAAGCTTATTGAGCATATATTTAGAAATTGGGTGGACTAGAGTTTATGCTTTTCTTAGATGGTACAAGAATGAAATAAGTGTACTATCTAAATTGATTTATAACAGGTACAATCTCTAACGCTTCAGAAACAGAAATGAGACGGAAATATTTTAACTTTATTTTTAGATCTGTTCTTGTTTCTCATTTTGTTTCTAGTTTCTGATAACATAGGTTATAACTAAGCATGAAAAACAAATAACTTGTGATCCATGATTCATTGTCCACATACCAATGCTAGACAAAGCAATGCTAATACTTTAAGTTGGCCACAGACCAAGTAGCTGTGCTAGTACTTTAAGTTTGTTGAGTAAAATTGCAGAGTATTTCCTTGGAATGGATATACCCAATTGAATTGGGTAGTATAATACCTTGAATAAAAAATGGATAGCCAGAATCGAATCACAGAAATAGATCATACCTAGAATCGAATAGGCAAACTGGAGGAATATAATATCGTTGTCCGATTATAATAGCTTGGACATTGATGGACACCCAGAACGGAAATCCCAGAAACCAGATTTGACCAATGCAATCGAATTTTTACCATAGGATGAAGATCACCATTCGATCAACTGACTAATTCGATCTAATTTTCGTACTGACTGTGAACATGTATGGTCGTAGTAGTAGCGGGTTCGGACGAGCAACACACTGAGTTGTATAAGGGTTAACTAAAATGCCACCGATTTGTTTGAATTTGGCAGAGTAATTTTTACCCAAATCTTAATTTGGAGTGTTCAGATCTTAATTTTGGTGCAATTGTGATTTGGATAGTTTTAAAATTGGACAATCAGTTTAGAACAATCAATACCAATGACCTAAATCCCAAAAATACAAAAATAACAATTAACAGCAAAATTTTAACCGATTTTTATCCCAAAATCGCCAGAAAAGCGGGGCGTTTCGGTTGTCTTTTATTTTATCCTACGTGGCAACACACCAGGTCTAACCGCAAACAAGAAATTCATGCACAGTGACAGGGCAAGATCTCCCCACATCAGGGTTGAGAGATCGCTCGACAATCGGTTTCGATCAGAAATGGCAGGGAGAACGAGATTCGTAGTAAATGCTCGATGAATACCACACCAACCACCGAACAACCTTCAACTGACGTTGATGCTAGCGTACGTTGATTCATCTATGTGGACAATTCAATGGCAAAAATAGGGTGGACCAGTACTTAACCAGTGTTTCTCCCTTATGCAATGGGCAATTGAATGGAGGAAAATTAAGTGAACCATTAATGGTGTCTCTCACATGATACGGGAAAAATAATTCTTCAAGCTTCATGTTTCATTTAGTAGAGTACTTGTCTTAATAGTTGTTAAAGATCAGATGCAACTTACTTTCAATTTCTATAGCTTGCTAACAACGCAAGTAGACTATCGTTTGGATTTATTCTTTTCATATACATGTTTCCATTGTTAAAGGATGAAAATCTTAACTTAAATTCACAGATTCAAAGAATAAAAGAATGAGATGGATCTTGCCTCTTTCGAGATATAAATTAGCATATTTTGCAGTTTAAAGGCGCAGGTTACAAGATGGAAGCTTGGGTATATATAAATATCAGTTCAGTAACACAGGGGAATACAAACCAGAAACGCTAATGCAGGATGTACCTAATTCTCCAGCCACATCACGGCTGTGCTATACCGCCCTTTTCACCAACTAGTCCAAAATTAAATAACAAATTGATTTGTGATACATAATCACCTGAAACAATGTTTCTGGTCATCCCAACGCCTCTGGCGCAGCCACAATGGAAAGAGCAAAGGAAAGCCTAGTTTGCTCGCATCATTATAATTACATATTTGTATATAATCCTGAAGTGGGCAGGTCCATCCCTAGTATTTCTTCCCATAAATTTGCAGAGCTCAAATCAACCATTCCTTGCTGTTGAGGATTATTAGCCATAGGAGCTTTGCTATTACAGAAATTCGGCATTATCCTAGTAGAACTCTTATCAGCAAATGGGAAGTTCGGAAGATACAAAGCCTGAGGGCAGGAAGCATGGAAGGCAAAAGGGGGATTATTAGTATCTATAGATTTAAGACGGGCAGATGAGTATTGTTGATGATCTGCTGGCGTAAACTTGGGCAGAAAATATTCTTCGAAGCTCTTGGAGTTAGGGCACAAAGCACTATCAGCAACGTTGGCAGACGTTATTCCTGTTAAGTGCTGCACCATGGCCTTGAAATTGGCTTTGTCGGTGTGCAGAACCATCGTATGTGCCCGTCTGGGTGCTCTCGATCGTTTCTTGATTATCTTCCCCGTTGCCTCCACTGGAGGCAGACGCCCGATTGTGCCTCGCAACGAAGCTGCTGTGCTCAAACACTGGGGTAACGCCGTGTTGGTCACAGATATCTCGTCTGCCTCGGTCATTTCCTCGGTGCAATGGCTTCTGTAAAGACTACTATTTCGCATATTTTCAGCCTCCATTGATTTACCCGTTATGGAGCCTCTGTTACGAACCTTATTTGGAGCCTCTGTTACGAACCTTATTCCTTCGTATCAATGGCAGATCGTAAGGAAGACGAAAGCATCCGAATTTTTACTGGTTCCTCATCCGCATCTTAAGGAACCGAAAAGGAGAACTGCAGCTCGAAGGAAATTGTCCCGACTTCCGAATCTTGGAGACCAAGTAGATGAGGAATTTGGTCGAGTCGTGTTCACACTAATTAGGTCTGTTAGCTTTGTAGAAGCCGTGTAGAACAAGGACTCCCTCCGTGTTTCTTCAAAATCTGCAGCGACTGAGCGAGCAATTCGCGTGGCATGTGCGATTCTATTATTAAAGGCTTCTCCATAGTCCTCACTCCTCGTACTGTCCGCTGTCATAGTGCAGCCGCAACGGACGTCAGACCATACGTCATTCTTGATATCCGAAAAAGGCAAAGACACACGTGCATTGTAAGGGAGTGAACGAGGGTTAGAGAACAGCTAACACCGAGTAAACTAGGGTTAAAGAACAGCTAGCCTAGGGTTTCAATTCTTACGTAGTTGCTATGTCAGAGGTTATGGGTTCAATTCTTGGGTTTGTTTTGTTAAGTAAGATTCCTATGTCGTGGGTAGCTAGCTTATTCTCTAGTGGAAAATAAGGAAAGTGAAGAAATTGTATATGTGTAATAAATTAGTATAAAAAATATTGTGAAAAAAATAATATTAAAATGAGTAAAATGTGAATAATATAAAATTCAAAATTTAGGAAAGGCGTGTAATTTAATAGATTTGATCTTCTTAAATATTTGGTAGATTTAGATTATAAGATAGATTTATTTTGGTTTTATTTTAATGATTTTTTTAGTATTTTGGTTTTTCATTTTTTTTATTTAAATTATTATTATTGTAATTATCACATATTAATATTATAAATATTAGATAATTTTGATTGTTTTAGTGTCCACTTAGATTGTGCAATCTCAACATTTTATATTTACCATTCCAACAATTTGATGTAGTTGAGGAAAGATAATCGAAATTGTAAAAGAAATGTATGGATGTAAAAAAATTTGTTAGTTACAAACACATCAATGTGATGATGATGATTATTATTACTATTATTATTAAGTAAGATTCCTATGTCATGGGTAGTTAGCTTATTCTCTAGTGGAAAATAAGGAAAGTGAAGAAATTGTATATGTGTAATAAATTAGTATAAAAAATATTGTGAATAAAATAATATTAAAATTATTAAAATGTGAATAATATAAAATTCAAAATTTTAGGAAAGGCGTGTAATTTAATGGATTCGATTTTCTTAAATATTTGGTAGATTTAGATTATAAGATGGATTTATTTTGGTTTTATTTTAATGATTTTTTTAGTATTTTGGTTTTTCATTTTTTTATTTAAATTATTATTATTATAAGTATCACATATTAACATTATAAATATTAGATAATTTTGACTTTTCTAGTGATTTTCAAAAATCCCTCCACTTAGATTGTGCAATCTCAATATTTTATATTCACCATTCCAACAATTTGATGTAGTTGAGGAAAGATAATCGAAATTGTTGTTATTATTAATATTGTAAAATATTATATTACATGAATATTTAAAAAATATGTTACAATCTATTTCATATTACATTACAACATTTAATATGTATTTTTTTTTCAGCGGAAAAAAGTAGTACTACTGATATTCATTAAAAACGAATCAAATAGTACAATAATACATAAATCTATAAGCAGACTTATGTGCAAACTTAGGCCAAAGTTCAGTTACATGCCAAAATTCTCAGATTGTTCAGCCAAAACTACAAAAATAAACTCCAACAAAAAGACCATGAAAAGATGAGATCCTTCACAGTTAATAGTGGTCAAACAGATTGACCATACCCCTATCACAGCTTTGATTTTCCAAGAATTCTTCCCAAATGACAACTCCTTCAGCTCCTCCATGTGCTTTCTTCGAAAGATCATCTGCAATCATGTTGAATTGTCGGAAGACATGTTCAAAAGTAATGGCTTTGAATAGTTTAATTTTTTCCCAAACTCTGCTGCACCAATGTTGTAAAGAAATGGTATTTAATTGATATTCATTAAGTGCCCACTTTATTGTCACCCTGGAGTCACCAAAAACCGTCATTTCTTGTAGCCCCATGATTGCAGCCACAGTAATAACACACCATAACCCAAGTAATTCAGCTTTTTTGTTTGTGCCATTTTCACAGTCCATCATAAGTGTAAAGTAATGTTCTTTGTTGATGTATATCACACCACCAATAGCACATGAACCATCTATGGCCAACCCATCAAAGAAACCCACTGGTTTATGAAAAAGAAAGGAGAACGAGCCAAGTACTCTAGAATTTTTTTGACATAGCTAAAATTGTAGTCCTTAATTATAGCCAGTGACTTGATGAAAGAGGAATATATATTGGGCACAATATCTTCAAATAATGCCTTGTTTCTCACCCACCATATCTGCCAAGAAATCAATGTTGGAATATGTGGAATGCTTCTGCACAATTTCTGCCATTTATATACATTGTCCACAAAGTTTTCCAAACCCCAAGTCTATTCCAGCTGAAGATGTGTAATGATCAAATGCCACAGAGTTCTAGTAAACTCACACTCCACCAAAATATGTTGAGCTTATTCAGTGTTGTTTCTGCAGAGATAACAAATACCAGGGCCAACCCATCCTCTCCTGACAAGGTTTTCCCACTTCTTCAAGCTGCCCTGTAAGGCATGCCACATAAAACATTGTACCTTCACTGGAATTTTCCACTTCCAAATGGCCTTATACTACTAGTTTGCAGGGTACATACCATTGTGTGTGATAATTGCTTGGTAAGCCAATTTTGCAGTAATCATGCCAGTTGCCCTATTTTTTGTCCAGATAATGCAGTCATTTTCAGCTGTAATTCTGCATCTTATGGAGTTGAGTTTTCCAATGTAATGGTGCCATTCAATAGCCTCAATCCCTTCCAATCCCAACTCCATAGCTGTTAACCAATAAGTTTGGAAGGATCTATAATTTACTCTTTTGATCTTATTGAGTGTGGCATAATCAAAATGATGCAAGGTTTTAATGATTTGATCTGATAGAGTGTAATCTTCTTCCATGCCCAAAATTGGGTGACCAATCCCCACTAATATGTTATTGCCATTTCCTACCTTCCATGACAAATCATTTGCCATCAAATTATAAACTTTTATAAACCCAGCCCAAATCGGAGATACACCCCTGAATTTTTTAAATGGATACCGAATTCACTTATATACATCCATCTTGATATAGTTGGATTTGAGTACATCAGTCCACAGTGTAGGGCCAAAAATCCCACGCCATAAACTTTTCATCATGAGAGCACAATTAAATAATGACAGGTTCCTAACGCCCCATTCTCCACCACTTTCAGGGCGAGCAATTTGGTCCCAACCAACCATGACCATGATGTTGTTAGTCGATCCCCCAAACCAGAGAAAACTAAAAAATAACTTCTGAATGCAGTTAATAATATAGCAATGGATCTGCAGAAGTGAAAACCAATATACAGGTATACCTGTAAGAACATATTTTATCAGAGTAAGCCTCCCACCAATCGACATAAGTCTATATGTCCAATGGTTAATCTTTATTTCCACCTTCTCAACCAGCCACAGCCAGTCATTCCTTCTGTATGTGCAGGGCTTAAGAAAATAACCTAGATATTTAAATCCAGCCTCCAGATTGCAGAATTGATAAGGCAACATTCTCTTATAAATGCCCAGTTTTTGTTCATCAATTCCAAAATGATAAATATTGGATTTTCTAAGATTAACTAACGTACCTGATGCTTCACGGAAATCATTGATGATAGAGTTATATTGTTGCCATTCCAGTTCCGAATCTAATCCAGCAAGTAGTACATCGTCAACAAACAGGGAGTGTGTATGTGACAATCCTTCAATAAAAGTAATACCTTTGATGGTACCAGAAGTTTTTGCTACCCCAATCATCCTACTGAGGCCCTCAATGATCAAAAGAAAAATTAATGGTGACAAAGGACATCCTTGTCTCACACCTATAGAAATTTTGAAATTTTTTGAGGGTGCACCATTAACCAAAATAGAAATGTTAGCCATTGAAACACATGCCATAATCCAGTGCTGAAAGAGTGGTGGTATACCAATTTGAATAAGGATCAAACACAAGAAATCCCAATCAATTTTTTCATATGCCTTCTCCAGATTAATTTTCAACCATAATGAAACCATCTTCCTGGATTTCACATTATGAATAACCTCCTGTGTAATGCCAAAGGCATCCAATATCTATCGATCTTGTAAAAACCCAAACTGCTCCCCAAATATGTGCTGAGACAATATGGGTTTGAGCCTGACGACAATAATCTTTAAAATTATTTTGTATGCCAAATTACATAGAGCTATAGGCCTGAACTCACCAAAAGTGTTTGGCTTACCAACTTTGGGGATTGATGTTAAGAAAGTAGAATTTAGGCTGTTTGTTATA
Organism: Larix kaempferi; assembly: GCA_027924585.1. Classification (NCBI taxonomy): domain Eukaryota; kingdom Viridiplantae; phylum Streptophyta; class Pinopsida; order Pinales; family Pinaceae; genus Larix; species Larix kaempferi. The sequence continues at coordinate 9,860,492 of BSBM01000418.1, read as the reverse complement.
TATCCCTATGCCCTTGAGAATTCCACCATGCCCAGAATGTCCTGTCCCATAACATAAAAAAACTCCAGAAAAAGCTAAATTGTCCACCCATCTGGGCCAGGACTTTAGTCTTTGGAAAACCATTTCAAAACCATCTCAATCTCCTGAAGAGTGACTTCCTTACATAATTTTGCAGCATTATACTCAGCTACCATAACAAGGTACTGTCTGGCCAACCTAAGCTAATTATTAAGACTGAGTTTGCAACACCACTGTAGGTCCCATTGAAATGAACTTTAGCAGCAGATAGAATTCCTTGAAGATTCAATTAGTTCCCAAATACTGTTAGTATTATTCCGATGCGTGGCAAATGCATGAACGAATTTTGAATTCCTATCCCCCGCTTCAATCCATAACGCCCTACTTTTAAGTCTCCACTCCAATTCTTCTTGTATAAGCAATTCATCCTTTTTTTTTCAAGTTCTTTAATTTTCTTGCCAATCTCAACATCACAGTCCACCACAATGTTTAATCTAGTCAACTCTTGAAGCTGAAATTCCTGGTCCTTGATAACACACCAATCTTCTTTTTGTTTGCATTTGATCCATTGCGAAACAATACTTTTTAGTCTACGGAGTCTCCCTACAAAGGAGTCCATAGGATTCAAATCAGGGTCCCTCTCATCATTAACCCAAAAATCTCTAACTATAATGCAAAAATATTCATTCTTCAACCATGTGCAATTAAATTTAAAGGGATATTTAATTTTGCAGATAGTGTCATCAAACTAAAAAAATATAGGCCAATGGTCTGAAAACTTTGAATCTCCAGCCCAAGACCCATGTCTTCCCCACAAATTTAAAAGATCAGCTTTGACTAAGAAACGATCTAGTCTTTTATGAATACCCTCACTACCATCTCGGCCATTGGTCCAAGTTGGTATGAGTGTACCTGGAACAAAATCCACCAAGTCATGAGTATCCAAAATTTAGTTGAAAAATCCAGCTAAAACATCCAATCTAGCATGTGTTCCCCAAATTTCCCCTGCACCTCTAGTGAAATTCATGTCTCTGGCAATGATAAGATATGGTTTGTTTAGAATACCGGAGTTGCATAGTACAAACCAGAAAGGAATCCAATCTTGGTAAGGGCCATATAGGTTCAACACTGAAATAGGTTAATTAGTGACAATGTAGAAACCCTCCAGCAATATACCCCATCTTGATTTGAAGGCCCGAAAATCATAATGTTTTGGATTCCACCCCACCAATAAGCCTCCCGACATACCTCGAGCATCATTCATAGCAAATTCCCAGCCAGAAAGAATAGAAGACAACTTCTTGATCGCCATATGGTCAGGACGCATGGTCTCTTGAAGTAGAATCAATGAGGGACTAATATCTTTTATAAGGTGGGTTAAGGCCATAGTCCGAGAAACCTTACCCATACCCCGAATATTGAGTGAAAGCAAGGACATTAAGAAACCTCCTCCTAAGGAAATCATGCTCTAAGTGCCTCATCATTACTAGCAGTTGAAACATCCTCCCTAAACCCCTCACCCTTATTAATCCTGTCAGAAAGAGGTATGAAGGTATCCCCTAGTGCCCCATCACTAATCTCAGGTTTCTTTCGTGATTTTTGAATCATAACATTACTAAACCTATTGGCTGAGATACGTTGAATGTAGGGTTTATTAGAGGGGTTTTTTGAATAAATAGTCAGGGGGGTCAAAGGGTCTTAGTCATCTAAAAACCCTTCCGAAGAAACCCCATAACTCAAATTATATGCCGACGGGTCCAATATAAAAGGTGAACTATGAGACAATCTTCAATATGAGCCAGAACATGGTTTAAAACAGGAAAATCAGTAGTAGTATAGACCGTGGCTGTATAAGTAACAGTATCAGAAAAGCTAGTAGCCTGTACACCAGGAATAAGAGCCGATCCGGGCTTTGAAATGGTAGGAGCAGCCATTGAAGAAGGGTTTGAGACAGTACTAGGAATGAAATCTAAGGAAACCGGGGTCTATACAGGTAATAGTTCTAGAAGAGCCAGTAGCAGGCTCGCAAGGTATAAGAGCCCAACCAGAAAAGGTAGTATTAGTATCAACATGTTAGGAACCCATGTCTTTACTTTGTTAGTATGTTGTTGTTGGACGCATATGCTTTGTAAGTCGTCCCGTAGTATTTGTTGATCAATAGTTTGTGTTATTGTTGTTGGCGCATATGCTTTGTAAGTCGCCCGTAGTATTGTTGATCCATAGTTTGTAACGGCCCATGGTTTCGACCCATAGTATTGGCGCCTAGAATTAGTATATAAGTGTGTGTTGAGACCTATGAAGGCACCGTGAAGTTATTTGTATTGAGCTTGCTCAAAGGAGGTTGCCCCCTCGAAGTGGCCTGTGATCAATATAAAGTGATTCTGAGTTCTGTCATTTCTGCTATTTCACGTATTCTTGTTAATTAATTGTTGCAGGTGCCTCACATCTGGTATCATAGCACTTTCTTAGGCTCGCTGGGTGAAATTTCTGCCAAAATTTTTTTTTTCGCATCTATTGCAGGTTCGGATTTGGGAATAATCCCTATCCGCTTAATTGTGGGAAGTACTTGGGCATAAGCCCTAAAACTCATTGTGAGGAGTACCACAGGAACCCCGAAGTCGCTGGCCCATTGAGAGGACCTGCCAGCGAAAAGGGCAACGACCCCTACCTGATTGACTAGTTCCCACTTGTGAGGTAAACCAAGAGCTGTTGTTTGTGGCAAAGAGGTTATCAGTTTTACCTGAGCCGTGGAGTGAGGGGTACTGCTCCAATATGCAAGCCGTCAGACAGCATTGGTGGCCGAGTGAAAACCCTGAACTGTTAGGAAGCTGCACATACCTGGGGTCCATATCTACTTTCAGCTGAACTATTGTCGATCACTGCTGCGCCGTTTCAGATCCATTTTGCAAGCCGTTCCAGATCCAGCCGTTCGGCGTTGTTCCAGATTCCTTCTGAGCCGTAGCCGCTCCAGTCTGTAAAAAAAAAAAAAAAAAAAAAAAAAAAAATTCGAGCCGTAGCCGCTCTAGTCTGAAAAAGAAAAAAAGAAAAAGAAAAAAAAAAGAGTACAAAATTCAGTTTTTTCTCCATATCTCCCTTGTTTTACCTCTGTTTCCCTTGAAATTTTCAGGGAACCCCTGTCATTCCATTCTGCATATTTCATTCCTGAGGACCCTATCCTCAATTCCCCTTCCTACAGCCCGAAATCCCACATTTGTCTATTTTTAGGGTTTGCCATAACTTCCTCAAATTTCACCCAATCACCTTCAAATTTTACCACAGAGTTCCTTTCTGAATTCTGCTTCTTTGTTCCCCTTTGCCAAATTTTCCCATTCTTTCACCCTGCTTCTGAAATCCTCATTTTTGCTTCCCTGTCTACCCAACAGTGTCCAAAACCTAGTCAAACCCCAATTACCCTTCTGAATTTTTCCCAAATCCAAATTTTCCCTTACTGAAGTAGTTCATGTTTTTGTTTTCCTACCCAGTCAAAAAAAAAAAAAAAAAAAAAATTCGAGCCGTAGCCGCTCTAGTCTGAAAAAGAAAAAAAGAAAAAGAAAAAAAAAAGAGTACAAAATTCAGTTTTTTCTCCATATCTCCCTTGTTTTACCTCTGTTTCCCTTGAAATTTTCAGGGAACCCCTGTCATTCCATTCTGCATATTTCATTCCTGAGGACCCTATCCTCAATTCCCCTTCCTACAGCCCGAAATCCCACATTTGTCTATTTTTAGGGTTTGCCATAACTTCCTCAAATTTCACCCAATCACCTTCAAATTTTACCACAGAGTTCCTTTCTGAATTCTGCTTCTTTGTTCCCCTTTGCCAAATTTTCCCATTCTTTCACCCTGCTTCTGAAATCCTCATTTTTGCTTCCCTGTCTACCCAACAGTGTCCAAAACCTAGTCAAACCCCAATTACCCTTCTGAATTTTTCCCAAATCCAAATTTTCCCTTACTGAAGTAGTTCATGTTTTTGTTTTCCTACCCAGTCAAAAAAAAAAAAAAAAAAAAAAAATCCTGGTTATGGTTGTCACCCGTGTAGGAGCAAAAACCATGGAGGAAGCACTTGCAGCCATCCAAGCCAAACTCCAAGATATGGATGAAAAATTTCTCGGTCTCCATCTTGAACATTCAGCTATGAACAACAAACGGCAGTCCGAGTCTTCAGCAGATAATGGGTTCTCTTCTTCCAGCAATTTCCGTGGTCCGAAGCTTGATTTTCCTCGCTTCAATGGTACCAATCCAACTGGATGGATCTATCGTGCAGAACAGTATTTCAGTCTGCATAATACTTTTGATGTCAACAAAGTTCCATTGGCATCCTTTCATTTGGAACAGGAAGCTCTTCAATGGTACCGTTGGTACATCAAGGCTCATCCAGAGCCCAACTGGCCAGACTTTTGCCAGCTCCTTTTGCAACGATTTGGTCCTAGTGCTTTTGATGACTTCACAGGAGCCCTCACTAAACTTCGCCAAACTGGCACTGTGAGAGAGTATCAAACCGAATTTGAGAATCTAGCCAACCACACCGAAGGATTGTCTGATGAATTTTATCGGAGTTGTTTTATCAGTGGTATCAAGGATGCCATCCGCTCGGAGGTCAAAATGTTCTGTCCCAACACAATGATGGAAGCACTAGGGTTGGCTAAGTTGGAAGAAGACAAGATTGCAGCCCAACAACGCTCCAAGCCCACTTTTGTTCCCTTCCGAAATATGGGTTCTCAGCGACCACCTATACCGCAGGCTCCTCGACTGACTCCTATCAAGCGTTTGTCTGAAACAGAGATGCAAGCACGCAGAGAAAAGGGGCTTTGCTATAATTGTGATGAGAAATTCACTCGAGGACATAGATGTGTTCAGCAAAAGCTATATCTCCTGGATGTGGAGTCTCCGCCTGCCTCTGAAATGGGTGATGAAGATCCAGAAACACTGGATGTGGAGTCTCCGCCTGCCTTTGAAATGGGTGATGAAGATCCAGAAACACTGGATGCTTCGGTCGACATTCAGGAACCGCCTATTGACCCTCGGTCTCAGGATGACCAGCCAGAGATATCTCTCCATGCTTTAGCTGGAATCACCACCCCCCAAACAATGCAGGTCAGGGGTTACTTCAAGAAGCTTCCTCTTACAATCCTCATTGATTCTGGTAGCACTCATAATTTTGCTGTTTGACTGGCTACTACCGCAAGTTTGTCAAGGATTATGGGAAGATTGCAGCTCCATTAACTGCTCTATTGAAAAAGGATGCTTTTACATGGACACCTGCTGCTCAGTGTGCATTTGACAAACTCAAACAAGCTATGTGTACTACACCTGTGCTAGCTATGCCCGATTTTTCCAAGCCCTTCACTATTGAGAGTGATGCTTGCGGCAATGGACTTGGTGTTGTTCTCCTTCAATATGAACACCCCATTGCATTCACCAGCAAAGCCCTTTCAGGTAAGAATTTAGCTGCCTCTACCTGTGAGAAGGAAATGATGGCTATTTTGCATGCAGTACAGAAGTGGCGTCCATACCTATTAGGGAATCATTTCTGCATCAAGACTGATCACCAGAGTCTGAAATATTTCTTGGACCAGCGTGTCTCCTCCCCGGCACAACAGAAATGGGTTAGCAAACTCATGGGTTATGACTATGAGATCACTTACAAGAAGGGTAAAGACAATATTGTGGCAGATGCTCTTTCTTGCACATTTGATGCCTAAGGTTCTCTTTCAGCTATTTCTATGCCTGTTCCAAATTGGTTGCAATCTGTTCAACAGGGTTATGTCAATGACTTTTCCTTATCTCAGATCATCCAACGCTTGACCAACAACCCTTCTGCTGTACCACATTACTCTTGGGATGGTGCTTCTCTGCGATACAAGGGTCGTCTGGTGCTTCCCCAGAGCACAGATCTTCAACAGGCTGTCTTCTATGAACTCCATGCTTCTCCATCGGCTGGGCACTCTGGGTTCCTCAAAACATATGAATGAGCATGGCGTAACTTGTTTTGGCAGGGCATGAAAAGGATAATTCAACAGATGGTGGCCGAATGTGATACCTGCCAGCGCAATAAGGGTGAAACAACACTCCTTCCAGGATTGCTTGAACCCTTGCCCATACCTACACGGATTTGGATAGATATTTCTATGGATTTCATTAAAGGGCTCCCTAAATCTGGCGGGAAGACAGTGATTCTCGTTGTGGTTGATCGCCTCTCCAAATATAGTCATTTTTGTGCTCTCAGCCATCCTTATACAGCCTCCTCCGTCACTCAAATTTTTATGGACCAGATCTTTCGTCTTCATGGCATCCCTTCTTCCATTGTCTCGGATCGTGATGCGACTTTCACCAGTCATTTTTGGACAGAACTATTTCGCCACACTGGCACCAAACTGAATATGAGTTCAGGATATCACCCACAAATAGATGGTTAGACTGAAATTGTCAATAAATGCTTGGAAACTTATCTTCGTTGCTTCACCTCGGAACAACAACATCAGTGGGCAAAGTGGCTCCCTCTCGCTGAATGGTGGTACAATACCTCTTACCACACTGCCTCTAAAATGACCCCATATGAAGCAGTTTATGGTCAGGAACCTCCAGCTCTTCTTCCATACACCCCCACCAGTTCACCAGTTCATGAAGTTGACACGGTCCTTCGCATTTTGCGGGACAATCTTCACATGGCAAGAAATCGCATGAAGCAACAAGCTGATCAGCACCATTCGGAGCGCACCTTTCAAGTCGGCGATATGGTTTTTCTTCGTCTCCAGCCGTACAAACAATCCTCCTTGAAACTCAAAGAGCGTCATAAGCTCGCTCCAAAGTTCTATGGGCCATATCCGATTCTTCAGAAGATTGGGTCCGTTGCTTATAAATTGGAACTTCCTCCTTCTTCCCGCATTCATCCAATCTTTCATGTCTCTTGTCTGAAGAAAGTTCTTGGCACCAACATCAGCGGCCAAACGATTTTACCCGAACTGGATAATGAAGGATCCATCCTTTTGGAGCCAGAGGCCATCCTCAATCGGTGCACGCGTCAGCTTTGCTCTCGCTCTATCACAGAGGTCTTAATTAAGTGGCATGGCATGCAACCAGAGGATGCTACATGGGAACCACTCCTTCAGATTCAACAACAATTTCCACATCTAAAGCTTTGAGGACAAAGCCTCTTTTAAGGGGGAGGGGATGTTAGGAACCCATGTCTTTATTTTTTTAGTATGCTGTTGTTGGACGCATATGCTTTGTAAGTCATCCCATAGTATTTGTTGATCAATAGTTTGTGTTATTGTTGTTGGTGCATATGCTTTGTAAGTCGCCCGTAGTATTGTTGATCCATAGTTTGTAACGGCCCATGGTTTCGACCCATAGTATTGGCGCCTAGAATTAGTATATAAGTGTGTGTTGAGACCTATGAAGGCACCGTGAAGTTATTTGTATTGAGATTGCTCAAAGGAGGTTTCCCCCTCGAAGTGGCCTGTGATCAATATAAAGTGATTCTGAGTTCTGTCATTTCTGCTATTTTGCGTATTCTTATTAATTAATTGTTGCAGGTGCCTCACACAACATCTGGATCAGGGACCGAAGCATTACTTGGAATCATATCTGAGGATCCCACAGCCGAGTCAAGGGATGGGTTGTCAACAAAGTTGGTAGAGAACCGACAAATTTCACAAGAATCAACCTCAACCCCATGAGGACAAGCATCAGGTCTAGAAACCCCAAGAAAATCGTTTACAGATCCCAGACATAAATTTACCCTACCCTCAAAAATTCACCTATCAAGGGCTTTTTCCTCACTGATAATGAAATTTAATTCATCAGAAGAAACATCTTTATACGGGGTATGAAAATTGTTTGATAACTTACCCGTAGGTTGCATGACAGGTGTAATGACATCCACCAAAAGGCACCACTTAACCACAGGAGACCAGTCCTTCTTCACAGAATCGAAACCCCCAGACTCCTGCATGAGTATGGATGGACAACGAGCCATAACATGGTCGGTATCCCTACATTTGAAGCATCTGAATGGCATCCAATAATAATCCAGTTTTTGCAAAAATTTGATCTTACCCCAAATTATCTCAACTTCAGTTAGTAGTCCTCTGCCAAGGTCGAGCTCGACCATAACCCTAGCCACCAGTCTGTCGACCCCGTGCAGAGAGCGCTTGTCTGTGCGAACAAATGATCCAAAATGGTTAGCCAGCCCTATCAGAATATTTTCAGTCCAAAGGGAAATGGGAAACCTTGGAAGCAACATCCACAGATGCCTCCGCGTTTCCTGTTCCCACAGTGGGTCGAAAGCTATATGCCAACGCTTGAGGAAAATCGAACCATCTTTAAAATCCCACTTGCGGCCTAGCAAGATACCCGTATGCTCAGTCTCAGGGAGGATGAACATAATCCAGCGGTTGGGTAATATGTTAACCCATGGATTAAGACCCAGAAGAGGAGTCCAAGTGCTTTGAACCCAATCCAATATCTCCACCTTGGAGCCAAAAGTAAATTCTAGGTGACCCACCAACGCACGCCCTGAGAGCATTTCGACTCTATCAAGATTAGTGTTTTCCTCAATAACAAATTGATGAAGCCCTTCCCATGCCTTAATGGCTTTGAAACTACATCTATTACGTGCCTGACTCCCACAAAGATCTTGCCGACATGTATTCAACGCCTGCAAAACCCCTTAGGTTCAGAAACAGATGATATAGTGTTCTTTGGTAGCTCAGCCTGCTCTACTGAAATAACAGCCTCCGCACAATCCAAAACCGACCCCAGATGACTACAACCCTCCCCTACTATCTGATAGTGGTGAAAAGTCGTAAAATGAGACATAATGGAAATTAAAAACAAAACCCTAAAAAAATGTACGTCACCCACATCCGAAAAGGGCCTGCAAGGTGTACAAAACAAAGCATTAGACAGTCATGAGTGGGGTACAAAGAACAGATAGGTGTGGGTAAGCCAACAGGAAAAAACAACAATACCAAATACTCCGTAACACTAGGTAGAGATAGTAGTCAAACTGAAAAGAGTAACGCCTTCCGATACCAAAATAAAACCGCAAAATAAAAACCAGAAGTCCAGGATGAGACACGACCCCCGGTTACACCCCAGAAGTATGAAAAAACACTACAGAAAAAATAGTATTAAACTTCCCACTTTTTGTTTAAGGCTTGGTTGGTACTAGAGTTAGCCCGGAGAGTTGACTGGACTCCAAGCCTTGTAGTGTATTCAACCATTTGCAGTGAAAAACTGGTGATCGAACCCCCAAAAGCTGAAAACCCTAGCCATTTTGCAGTATTTTGCTCAACATTTAATATGTATTTATTTTATATTTATATTTGTGTTTATTAAATTTAATATATGTAAAGTGTAAATTTACATCATAGATTTTTATATAAATATTTGTATAATATACATGTATTAGAGATGATAAATTCAAAATGGAATATATATATAATTGTGATCATTTAAATGTAAAAGTTCTTCATTCGTGGTCTATTATGATTTTATGTGGTGACATTGTCTTAAGTGTTTAAATATTTTGCTTCCATTTGATTGGATGAAAGATTTAGGGTCTTATTGTCGAGTCGTTGACGAGATTCTTAGTATTCTAAAAGTTTCTTAATGGTGCATTCAAAATTCATGACATATAATAAATGGATTCGTGTGCAAAGCTTATGTAAAAATCAGTAGGTAGCTATGGGATGATGGTCACAACAATGGTGATGGATAGCCCAATATGGATTGCAAACAATGATTGATTATTGCATTAAGAATCAGTGCAAACAATAATTGATTATTCCACTAAGAATCAATGCAAACAATAAACATATACAATTTATATTTACCTACTTTTTGGGTGCACCAGTGTATTCGTAATCCTCTTATATTTATTTTATGGTCTGGTTTGGTATATTTCTCTGTTGTTTGGTGTTCAGTCCATGTAGTTTGGAGGTTATTGGATTTTATCTTCTACAACATCAAAGGAAGAGTGGTTGAGTTGGTGAACGATCCCTTTTCTCCCGCAATATCTCTTATGGTTGTTATCATTTCTTTTGGGACACTGTATTATACCTTGGAGCATCTGCATCTACAATATCTCTTATGGTTGTTATCATAAGGTCATCTAGATGCTCCACATCTTCATCTACCAATGATTATTAGGGTCTCTCCCATTCCTCTTTCTTTCACAAAGGTTGATTATGATAATTGAAAATGGTTCTACTTTTTGTGAAGCTCAATTAACTATTTCCTTTGCAACAATCAACAATGCATATTTCAAACATCCAGGCAAGATCATCAACACCAACCAATATGATTGGTTTTAAACTCAACAACCAATAACTTCAATTCTTTTATTTTCTATTATATACTAAAATAACAAGTTTTGTGGATGAGGGGAAGAATCTAGTATTGGTAACTTGATGATCTAACAAGAGAAACAAGTCAAACTAGACAAATTCAATACAAAATTTAGGTACACTATTGTAATTTCTTAAATCAGGGAAGCAAATATTCTAGAATGTTGGTGTTTTCTGATGTCATTGAGCAATTTATCTAGAAATATATGCTATAACTAAAGTTTAGTATAAATCTAAGAAACTCTGTATTTTTAGAATAGAAACTAAGATCAAGAAGGGCTTTTCTCACTAGTAGAGCTATCCTTCTTTACCCATCTATCATCTTTGACTCATGAGATGGGGATGTTATCCTTTCCTAGGGGATTGGAGACCTGTTGAAGCCCATAAAATCCTAGCATCGATAGTAGGGATTCTCCCCAGTGAATAACCCCAATTACATCATTCACTGTTTGGAATAGGGAATCCGTCTGGTTAACGGTGTGGCTACTATAGATATGTTTGTTGAATTTACCGATTGTGGCCTGGCCCAACGTTTATATTTTATGTTTGAATTATGGGTATGCAAGTGCTTCTAATATAATTGATGCATAACGTATAATTGATAGGCAGAAGCGTCACAAGTGATGCACGGGTTCTTACCTCTCGTATTATCACTTCTACCTTATCAATCATCTAACCCTATTCTAACTTAAATAATCTATCCTTGCAAAGAACAAGTTTTAATGAGATTAATATCTAAGAATGCTTATTCAAATTCAACATATAGCTATTTAGATAAATTATTTACATTCATAGCAGAAATATACAAAGATTGCTTTGATAACATTTATATCCATTTATTACTCTGATATCACATAGACAAGTAAAATAATTCGCTACCATCGAAATAATTCAATAAAGTTAGAAAGATCTGACAACATGAGTATGACCACAGGAATAAATGATTCTGATATGTTATCCAAAACATTCTACGTAAAAATCCATGCAAGATTTTCCCAGCAAATAGGTCTTTCTCATTAGCAGAAAATTAGTTCTCTTACAAAATGTCTCCAACTTCTTTTTCACTAGAAAAAGTCTACAAGAGAATTTGTCTTTACATGACTAATTGATCCACCTACCCTCCGACTCTTGGATTGCTAAAATTTGTCTTTTGTGCTTGCACAACCAAAAATAGATAATTATTTACAAATTATATTATTCTTCCGGCGGTACCTCTAAGCTAGAAATATAACTATCTCACAAGTCAGTTTCGTGAAATATTATATTACATTGTAGAGGCTCTAATAATTTTAAAAAGATATCATGAACGACTAATTCTTTCCCCACACTTATTACCCCTTTAGTAGCTACTTTATAACTTTCCTCCATAAAATAAGCATTCACAGATGCTTGTCCTATGTGTTGTTTGAGATCTTCTTCATTAAGCACATCTAGTTTCTTGATGTACTCCAGGTCTTCTTTTAAGCTATCTTTCAGTTCTGTTAGACGTTGGCCTTTGGTGGGTAACTCGTACATATCTTGAGCCATTGAGATATGGTGTTTCTCGTGTACTTGAAAAATGTCTTTGTAAATTTATTCACACTTTGAGATAGACTTTGGTACTTCTGCTTGTATCTTCCTAGAATCTTTTCTGCAACTATCTAGAAGAGATATGTCTAACTTGAGTTATGTGGCTGTCTTTTTCGGAAAGTGATCAGGGAAGTTTGGATTTTGTCCCTTCCATGCCATCAAAATTTTCAATTTATGAAAAGTACTGACTAATTTCTGTCTTACAGTAAAAGTGCCTGCAGAAATCTCCTTCATCTTGTCTATCATCTTTTTCATTTTATAAATTTCTTCAATTAACAATTCTTGCGAACGACAGATTTGTTCCTGTATTTGTACAGGAATGCTCATAGAATGGGATCATGTCCTGCTTCTAATTTTGAGCAACGTTGACCTGCTACATCAGAGAGTCCTTTTCACTTATTAACTAGTTCACCTAGGACTATAAAACTTCCTTCTCAACTATCATCTCATTTACGTGCACTTGCAAAAGACTCATTTTCTCCGACTAAGGATTCCACTTGCCGATTTGATTTGATTTCATTTTCTTCCAGATCATGAATCTGAGAATAGAAATCATTTCCCTCTCCCTCCATGATTATAAGATGCACATTTAGGGCATCCTTTTCATTCTCCAATTCCTAATAATCTACCAATATTTTTTTCTTTTATGATTCCACTGTATCTTTTTTCTTTTTCAATTCAATTCCCTCACCTCTTGCCTTTACTAGGTTATCCTTACACTTCAACATCTTTTCTTTACTTCACTCTAGGTCATTCATCAACTTATAAACATTATCGACATTTTCCTGAGAAACCGCTATGTTTATTGAAGCCGTGAATTTGGGATCTTTGTGGGTTCCTTCTACTAAGGTACTTTCCTGAATAGTTACCACATCTGGCTGAGAGCCCATTTTCAACCTTTTCTCCGTTCTTCTAAAGATCGTCTTCTGCTTGGGGTGAAAAACTATAATGTCCAATTTTTCTACAGAATGCTTCTTTGAAGGAGTAAAAGGTGTGAGCCTGAGCTCAATGAATGGAAGATGCCCTCTTGTAAGCGGGATTCCAGACTCAACGGGTGGATCTATGTCCATGTATTGAAAACTGTGTTCTTCTTCTTGGATTCCTTTGTCTTCCACAACTTTCTTGAATCTAGCCTCATCCTCCTTTTGTTTCTCCAACTTTGTCACTTTATCTGATGCTTCTTGCTCTTCTTTTCTTTGCTTCGCCTACTATGCTTCTTCTTCTTTCTTCTTTTGTTCTTCCTCTTGATTTTGTCTTGCTTCTTCTTTTAATTTCTTTACTTCTTCTTCTTTCCTTTTATCTTCTTCTTCTTTTTGTTTTAATTCCTCCTCTTGCTTTAGCCTCGCTTCTTCCACTGCCACAGCCTCTTCTCTGGACTTTTGTAGTTCTGCTTCTTTAGCAATATCCTTAGTGTGACTAGAATCCGGGCCATATTTTCAGCAAAATATTTTGTTTAAATATGTCATATTATTCTCCCTTCGATAGACCTCTTCATCCTTTAGGAAGTGGTTTGTATATTCAAAGTGAATTTTACATGACGCGCAATGTTGGGCGGCTTTCTGCAATTTATCGTTTCTGATGAAAATATTTTCTCCAAAATGAAAATCCTCTAAGTCCTTTATGAACACCTCCGTGTCATGTCCCAAAAAATTTCATTGGGTCACAATGGCCTAAGCCCTTGGCCATACTCATGATAGTTTGTCAAATTGATGCTAAGAGGAAAATTACTAGTTTCCTAGGTTCGGGGTGGAAGCTTTGGGATTTTAAATAAGGGGGATAATAAATTATGTTTGAACATTAGAATGGCATAAATATTTAATAAAGGATCTAAATAAATAAATACAAGGGAAAATCAAAGTGGCAATTGATCATGAAGACACGTGGAGGATGTGGGAGCCACACAAGCTAGATTTGCTACGCCACGTGGCATCCTACTCTTGTCATTTCAAATCCATAAGAATCCCAATGTTCTTTGGATGATTTGGAAGGTCAATATAATTGGCATGAGTCATGTAAGGTCGAATTGGAGTGGAAGAATAACTCCCATGGAAGAGGAAGAGGCAATTTGGAGCTAGTGAGACACTTGGACTAGATTCCCTAGCCCTATGACAACAATGATGAAGATGCTATGAAACCTATGACAAAAATCAGACCTGAAGGCTGACATCTGACATATATGACATGTCAAGGCTAAAAATAGCCTCCAAGAGGGTTCTCAAGTGAGTTAGGGAAGCCAAAGAGACACCAATTCGAATTTGGAGAAGGAGAGGGCTAGAATTGGAAGGACAAGTGGCATACTTGGGAATCTCTTCCCAAATTGAGTTGGCATGAATATCTTGGAAGGAATTCAACCCATGGAGGACATTATAAGTTTATAAAATTCATGAACCAATAATAATAGCATATTTTGATCATTTTTAGAATTTGCTATTGCATTTGTGATAGAGGAGCTAGTGGATGACTAGTTTCTTGCCTTATCCAATTTCAAGGGTGAAAGATTCCCATCCAAGTTGGTGTTTGGAAAGTCCATTCAGGTCTTTCGTGGAGATTTAATGGAGTATTTATTTCCATGTGTAAGATACAGGGAAGCTCATGGTTTCTTCTAGTGCAACTCACTCCTTCAACCATTTCCAGTTTTCATTGCATATTCTTGATCCTTGAGGGAGGGCATTTTTGCTGAGATATTGTACTCTTTGGGGGAGCTTCTAATGCCCAATTTATTTTGTAATATGAATTAAATACTCTTTTCTTCATCTTCAAAAAGTTTTAGGTCGAAATTCTAAGTGGAAATGTATACATCTGATTTTTAATGAAAGAATGGTGCCATTTCGCAACTACCTTGATGTGTAGCAATGATGTATTCATGTATTCAAATAAAATATCATTCCTATGATGTATTTATTATTCATGGAATGTCATTTATGATCTACACAAGTTTCATGTTCAGTACTGAAGCATTTGGAGTCATTTTGATCAATTTAATACCATTTGAAGAAGATTTAATGCCATTTCCCCCAAGGTTGAAGCTAGTCTTTTGCATCTGGTTCAAGGGAGTTATAGCAGACATTTAAAGTTGAATGGTGATTCATATGAGTTCATTTTTATTTCCTTTATATTCCCCCCTCTTCCATTCAGAACTTCGAGTTGGATTGAGTGCATTTGGAAAGTCATTTTCATCATCTACCCCTAGGGGATTTGAACCACAATTTACTAGTAAAATCCCTATCTTGACCAGATTTGAAAGAGAAGTTGCAGAATTCATATGAAAAAATTAGAGAATCCATAAAAATTATAAATATGTATTAATATAATCCAAGTACATTTTGTAGAAATTTGGGAGAATTGGGAGTCATTTGCAGACCAAGGGACCAATACTAGTCAAAGAGAAATTGCTAGTAAAATACAATACATTGACTAGAATCTTCAAGGAGTTTGCAGAAGTGTTTTAATGGTCTTAAATTATCCATGGAAATCATAATCAAGTATTAATATCATTCATAACCCTCCTCATAATATTTGGGAGCATTTGAAGCAATTTGGATACCTAGACATCAAAACTAGTCAAAGGTCGAATTAGGGAAAAAAGTGAGAAATTTGCCATTTTAATAAAATTCTTAAAACGGTACTTTACAGTGGTATCAGAGCATGGTCTTGTCACCTGATGTGGTATACCATTAATGAATACCATGAATCAAATAAATAATCCACCACCCTTAGAAACTGAAACTGAAAGTACTTTGGTGAAAGGGAAGAAGTAGGAGAAGAAGTGCATTCCTTGGTCACCATGAGTAAGGATGAGAAAGGAACCTTAGAGGAGAATGAGGAGTTTAGAAAATTACTGAAACCATCCTTTGAAGACATGACAAAAAAACTACTGCAAGGGTTCGAATTGTTGGCTAATCGATTTGGAAGCAAATTGGAAAAAAGAAGGATCAATGGTTCTCTTTTCAAGGAAAAGAAGGAAATGGATTAAATAATTTATGTCACAAAGGAGGAACCTCATGTAATGGTGGAACATGAGGTACATGTTGATATGCAGATATTCTACACTCAAACAAGAATAAGAACAAGCACTTGTCTTTGTTTAGATGGATTATGAGTTGCCTCATGGAGAGAGTTGCAAAGCCTTGGAGGAGGCACATGATCTCACAATAGTTGGACCGGCCAATTATGGAGAAGATGAATTAAAGATTTCAATGGGTAAGAGTTGTAAATATTTAAGGTTGGTTCATAATTCCTCACCCCCTACTTCTTTTCCAACCACATCAATTGGGGATGAAAATTGGGTGAAAGATTTTTTTTCTAATGGTGCCACATGAGGGGTATGAAACTCCTACCTCTCCTCTTGATGATGGCATGAATAGAGCACCTCATTATTTACATTTGCAGCAGCATATTGTTTTACCTTATGATGATACATATCTTGATGGATGCACCTATGATATGCATTTGAGTCACTTCAAGGCTCATGTTTTTTCTTGCTCAACACTTGGTTCATTTTATGTTGGAGGAACTTCATCCAACACTTGGGTGAATAAACTTATGATTAGAGAACATTTTTGTTGGAAGCCACATACTTTGCTATATATTTATGATTCTCACATTCATGGTATGGGTGAGACTTCTTTGAGTCATTTGAAGTCTCCTTGTTTTTTTTGCTCGTTATTTGGTTCAAATTTTAGCAGAGATTCTTCATTCACTTCATGTATGAAAGATTACATGGATGAATATTTTGATGCATATCACATCCTTTTGGAGCAACATTATAGGACATGGGATCCTCAACTATGTCGTTCGAGTAGATTTGATTGGTCACTTGATGCTTGTATGCATTTGGAAAATGGTGGTCTACTTGCTTGGGGAGTGCAATACAAGCAATGGGACCCTGGAATATTTTTTGTCTCAATAGTTTCAATTTTTTTTGGGAAACAAGCAGTATGGGAGATGGATTTCCCACTTAATAAAGTGATTTTTTATCAGATTAGTTCATGAACAAGCATGGTGTTTCCTCTCTAAAATATTCATGGAATCTTGAAGACTCAAAGTTGGGAAACTTAGTGGCAACTTCAAAGAATTATGCAGTGGTATCAGAAAGGGTTTCCAAAATATGAAAGAGGGAAAGAGTAATTGTTCCAACTTAGCTTTGATGGATTTAATTAACATTTTGGTGTTTAGTGGTGATGTTACATGGGATATCAAAATGAAAAATAAAGTACACATCTCCTTGCTTTTCGAAACACACAATTGTAGTGCATCGGTGGCTCTACTCAAGGTTTCAGAAGAGAAGTTTTGGGAAGCAAAATTTTGGAAAGAAAGTAGGTTCTTCCACATACATGTGTTGAAATTGCTTGAGGACAAGCAATATTGGGGAGGGATGATTTTTTATGTCCAAATTTTTTTCATTAAGTCACAATGGCCTAATCCCTTGGCCATACTCATGAGAGTTTGTCAAATTGATGCTAAGGGTCAAATAATTGCCAAAGAGGAAAATTACTAGTTTCCTAGGTAGGGGGTGGAAGCTTTGGGATTTGAAATAAGGGGGATAATAAATGATGTTTGAACATTAGAATGGCATAAATATTTAATAAAGGAGCTAAATAAATAAATACAATGGAAAATCAAATTGGTAATTGATCATGAAGACACATGGAGGATGTGGGAGCCACACACGCTAGATTTGCTATGCCACATGGCATCCTACTCTTTTCATTTCGAATCCATAAGAAGTTCAATGTTCTTCGGATGAGTTGGAAGGTTGATATACTTGGAATGAGTCATGTAAGGTCGAATTGGAGTGGAAGAATAACTCCCATGGAAGAGGAAGAGACAGATTGGAGCTAGTGAGACACTTGGACTAGATTCCCTAGCCCTATGACAACAGTGATGAAGATGCTATGACACCTATGCCACAAATCAGACCCGAAGGCTAACATCTGACATATATGACATGTCAGGGAAAAAAATAGCCTCCAAGATAGCGGTCAAGTGAGTTAGGGCAGCCAAAGAGACACCAATTCGAATTTGGAGAAGGAGAGGGCTAGAATTGGAAGGACAAGTGGCATACTTTAGAATCTCTTGCCAAATTGAGTTGGCATGAATCTCTTGGAAGGAATTCGACCCATCGAGAAAATTAGAAGTTTATAAAAGTAATAAGAAAATTATAATAGAATATTTTGATCATTTTTAGAATTTGCTATTGCATTTGTGATAGAGGAGCTAGTGGATGACTAGTTCCTTTCCTTAGCCAATTTCGAGGGTGAAAGATTCCCATCCAAGGTGGTGTTTGGAAAGTCCATTCAGGTCTTTCATGGAGATTTAATGGAGTCTTTATTTGTAGGTGTAAGCTATAGGGAAGCTCATGGTTTCTTCTAGTTCAGCTCACTCCTTCAACCATTTCCAGTTTTCATTGCATATTCTTGATCCTTGAGGGAGGGCATTTTTGGTGAGATATTGTACTCTTTGGGGGAGATTCTAGTGCCCCATTTATTTTTTAATATGAATTAAATACTATGTTATTCATCTCCAGAAATTTTCAGGTCTAAATTCTAAGTGGAAATGTATAAATCTGTTTTTTAATGAAAGAATGGTGCCATTTCCCCACTACCTTGATGTGTAGCAATGGTGTATTGACGTATTCGAATGAAATAGAATTCCTATTATGTATTTATGATTCATGGAATTTAATTTATTAGATTCAAAAGTTTCATGTTCATTACTTAAGCATTTGGAGTTATTTTGATCAATTTAATACCATTTGAAGAAGATTTAATGCCATTTCCCCCAAGGTTGAAACTAGTCTTTTGCATCTGATTTAAGGGAGTTATAGCAGACATTAAAAGTTGAATGGTGATTCATATGAGTTAATTTTGTTGTAATTTATATGTCCCCAACTTCCATTCATAAATTTGATTTGTATTGAGTGAATTTGGAAAGTCATTTTCATTATCTACCCCTAGGAGATTTGAACCACAATTTACTAATAAAATCCCTATATTGACCAGATTTGAAAGAGAAGTTGAAGAAGTCACATGAACACTCCAGAGCATCCATAAAAATTATAAATGTGTATTAATATCATCCAAGTAACTTCTGTATCAATTTGGGATAATTGGTAGTCATTTGGAGACCAAGGGACCAATATTAGTCAAAGAGAAATTGCTAGTAAAATACCATACATTGAATAGAATATTAAAGGAGTTTTCAGAAGTGTTTTAATGGTCTTAAATCATCCCTTAACATCATAATCAAGTATTAATATCATTCATAACCCTCCTCAAAATATTTGGTAGCATTTTGAGCAATTTGGAGACCTAGACATCAAAACTAGTCAAAGGTCGAATTAGGGAAAAAAGTGAGAAATTTGCCAATTTAATAAAATTCTTAAAAATGGACATTACACTCCGCTCCTTTAATATTAGTGAATTTATATGATCCAATGGTGAAGGGGAGTGGAGGGTAAGAGGTCTTCTTGTTCTCATTCAGAAAATGGCCGACTCCATTGACAAAAACTTGTCTTACAACCTCCTTATGCACTACATAATTTGTAGTGCACTTTGGCATTAGAGAAGGAGATTTGGTTGTCCCGTACATTCATATATACGTGCCTTCCATGGTAAAGTAGTAGTATCGGTATTCATTGATCACTTCCATTGCGTTGTCCGACAAGAAATTAGGTTCTTCATTAAATATTAACCAATAAAGAGGAATTATGAATTCCTCACATATAAGCTTGTAGAAGCTAGTATATTTATGAGCCCACAATATTTGGTAGGCCACATATAGAGGGGTATCAACTGGGACCCAATAGCATCCCAACTTATGGAATGAGTGTCTTATTAAGATACAATCAATAATATAAGAAGACATAAATAATTCAGTTTTTTTCTGAGTCATTCCTCCTTGGGCTGCTGCTATTGTTGATGCCATACTCTCTAAAATAATGTCCGCCCAATTGAAGATGGTACCATGGGAGGCGACATGATACATAAGAGGCACCGATATAAGCTTGTATATATTCGTGCTTTCTCTTTCGAATATTCTACTTAACATTAATGCTATAATCCTAACTGGTGTTTTCAAATTATGGGCATCAAGTTCTCCACTTTCCCTCTGCCTCAACTGCTTTTCGAGAATCAACATTTTCTTAGTATATTCATAATGATCTATGTTGACCCCCTTCATCCAGTCTTCTATCATCATGATTTTTGGAGGCAGTAACTTATATGTTGCGCCAATATGATTTGGCTAAAACGACGTGAATCCTTCTCCATTTTCCCCAGCTATGATTCGTGTGCTAACATCTACATGGGTTAAAATCCACCCAATTAATTCCGAACATGGTAAAAGCTCTAGACAGCTGGAAGCCTTATAAAGACTTTATTTTTTAATATTCGGGTACACCATCATCTCTTCAATGGATGAATCTAGAACGTTTAGGTCTCGGATGAGGTGATATAATTCACCCCATCGATATTCAGGAACGATCCCTGTTGCAACTCTGGTATCTTCATTTTGGGTCTCCACCATGGTTTCTGAGACGACTTCAATATCATAATCAGATTCTGTGACCTTGGCTTTGCGCCTAGAATCTCTCATTTTTGTTTATCAATCCTGAGGTGAAAATAAAGTTAATGTACAGAAAGAAAACAAAAATCGAATGTTAATGCAATAATTTCAAGCAAAATGATAATGAACATAATAATCTAAAAATAAATTGCAGATGCATGATTTGTCAGTATAATTTACAAAAGAACTAAAACAGGAGATTCATAATTCCATAATGTCAAGTGTTTTTTTGGTTCTAAGTGACTCTCTTGACGACTTCCCAATGCACTGTCAAATGAACTTCTTCATTTTTCCACTAGCCTTAAAAGTCGAAAACTTAGTCAAAAAACTTGAAATTATACTAGATATGTGCGAGTTATTGTAATCTGTGGGACTAGAACGCAACTGTTATCCTAATCTTGGAACCATAATTGTCAAAATAGTTGGTTCTCATGACCTAAAATGTTTTTGTGCCATGCCAACCACCCACTAAGCAAGCCTGCCCAATATTTAAGCAAAACAACTGGTTTGTCAAGGTTGGTACCCAACAAAACCAATGTTGTGTTCCTATTATTCGGGATTTCAAAGAAACCTAACATCTTATCAATCCGATGAGAGACAAGTTATTGACGAAATCTGCCAATTGCGAGAGTAATGCAATGAACAAGACCAAAGAAATCCATTCCCTGTTCAATTGTGGTCAACAAACCTAAGATTTATATATATATTCGCCTTCATATGATCCAAAATGTCGAGCGACCGTATGTAATCCAATGGGAATCCCACACCTCTAGAATGAAAATGGTTCATGGCAGTCCAACTAAGACAACTACCAGTTAAGGGCATTCCCAAATAACAAAATCCTTTTATCCAAACACTATCGACAGCCGCCGAAACAGAGTCCGATGAGGAAAGGGCTTCTCCATGCTACATCATTTCTCTATAGCTAATAAACATTAAGATAGGGCCATGGAATCCATAAAATCCCGCCCTGGGGAAAGGAAACATGATCCTCGTGAGCACATCGAAAATATCATTATTTTTCCCTCCTTAAATGCCCATTTAAAAAGTATGAAGCCCGCATTATTCATCGCCTTGAGCACTTCAATTTTGAGTTCGTATTCAGCTAGTGGTTCATCCTCTAGTGAGAGGAAGGAGGATAGATCCAGGTAGAAGTAATATAGAAAACCTATGTTCACGTAGGTTTGGTAGCCTCCCATTCCTACCCAAAACCAAGAGATGGCGCCCAAGGGTTTTTCAAGCCAATCTATGAAAATTTTGGCCTTATACCCTATCGGGTTTCACAATTTTAAACGTAAATAGGGCGCTAATAAGGTTTGCAAATTCCTTTTAAATATATGGCAAGACGTTTACATACAAAAGGTAAGAGGATGAAAAGACCTACCTAGAAGTGCGCGAATGGTCTAAATGTAGTGCTCAACGGAGTTAGGTGGCTCTTTGTCGTCTGGTAATAGGCTCCAAAATATCAAATGCCGTTACAAAATATTTCAAAAACTTTGAAAACCCTTTATATATAAAAATGCAACCCTAGTAATAAATGTGACTCTAAAATAAGTCTTTTTTTAAACTTTATCAAATCATTTTGGAGCACCTCCTCCTTTTCTGTCGATACCATTTTGGACCAAATTTTTGTTTTGGCACCGATCCCATTTCGTTCCAATAATTCTTTTGGCACCGATACCATTTCAGACCAATTTTCTTTTTGGCACCGATCTCGTTTCAGACCAATTTTCCTTTTCGCACTGATTCATCAAATTGAAGCAACATGGCAGTTTCGAGTTAACCTTGGATTTGGCATAGACCCTTCTTATTACACATCACCAGGTTGTTTGGAGCCATGGTTATTTTTCTTTCAACTCTTGTGTGGAGCACCATATCGGTGAAGATAAGTCGGATAAAAAAAACATTTTTCGCCGAAAATTTCTGGAGGAAAACATGGTTTTGCTCCAACCATTTCAGCGTAACATTCTATTTTTCTTTGATCGCAGAACTTCTTGAAATCTCTTCAGTGCATAATCCAATTACTTTTCAGTGGAAAACAAACAACGCTCTGACCATTTTGGCGTCCAATTCACTTGTGCTTCGATCAAGTCGAAACTCACCCTTTTTCGACCGTTTTGGTGCAAAATATGATTTTGCTCTGAAACATATTTTTTCTTCAAAACAATCATGCAAAACATAAATGTTCTCCGACCATTTCGGCGTAAAAATGAAAACTCTCTCGACTGTTTTGGAGAAAAACCCATCATGCTCTGAAACTAAAAACTCATTCTTTCTTCATAAAAATTTATAAATGTTGAAACTTTTACAATCACAGAAAGCTAATAAAAAATAGAAGGAAGAGCCCTACAATTTACAAAATTTTGGGGATCAGGTTACAGTTGCAACAAGACCCTGATGAGACTTTCTGAGAAATGTAAGGTTTTGATTCCTTTAGAACCCATACATGATTCCTATCATCTTCTTCTAGGGATGCCCACCCTTATCCCCAAAAGAAAAATGACCATTATTTGAGAAAATGGAAGGTTCTAATTTAGATGAGGTTGGGTGACTAGTTTTGTCTTCAATGAGGTGGCATTCTACATCCATATCTTATGGAACATCCCCGATTATTCTTTACCACCTTGAATAGGTGAAGCTAAAAAATCTTCTACTTGAGGTCCTTTGAATTGTAATAAGTCCCCTTCTACTCCCACATTTTCCTTCACATTAAGGCTCATTTGAATTTGAATTTGAATTTGTTTTTCCATCATGCATAAGGGTCTCAATAACTTCTAACTTTTAAGCAAGAGGATTATTATCGTTCTTCCCATCAAATTTATGCAAAGTTGGAATAATTAGGATATAGGGAGAATGAGGAAGTAGTAAAAGCGTGCAAGAAACAACTAAGAATTAAAATAATGAGAATCCCCTTTTCGTTTTTTGTCATATAAAGCCTCTTCAAAATTTTGTCTCCTGTTGGAGTCCATATTCTGCAATTTCCTATGTCTTTGTCTGTATGAGATTCCACAAAGAAGGTAGACTTACTACCAATTGTTTTATTCTAGAAGTCTTCTTATATTCTGTTCAATATTGGGTAGGAGGGGTCACTTTAATTGCTTTGGTAGCTTTGGTCTGGTACTCACGGAGATCATCTTAAAAGGTAAACAAAGTATGGTTATGTTAGAGGAAATTATGACATCTCAGTTGGTTTGTTCATTGAGAAGTCAACTAAGGGGAGAGGAAAGCACTAAAACTAAAACCATGATGAAATATTTGAATATGAAACTGACATGCACTGGACCCAATATCAAACTGTCTCTCCCCATCCCATGTGCCTAGAATTATCGCCAAGTCTAGTACTCGACCACTTGTTGGAGTATTCTACAAGACTGTTATATACACGTAGTATGTACAAGTGTCTAGACTTGTTGATATCATTGAAATAGATGGAACAATAGACTATATCGGCCATAGTCATGCAATACCTTAATTTTCATCCATCGAAAATTAACGTGGTGCTCGTGATTTCCTTGGGGATTCCGGGTCCATGGATTCAATGTGGCATTTTTTTATTTGGCTTTATTTCTTATTTCTTATTTCTTATTATTATTATTGGGTTCGAGGCAATATGTGTTGACATTGTTCAAACAAATGGAATGAGAGATTTTGTATCCACCACAGTCATGTATAGCTTAATTTGCATCTATGGTAAATTAACTTAGGAAGTATGGTGGACAATTTTGAGAGAATGAGGATCTCATTGACTAACCATCACCTTTTCTCATCAACTTTGTTGGAATTTTCATTTCTATTTAGTTGAATTAGATGGATATATAACCTTGCATGAGATTGCGTTTTGGCCACAGTCACACAATAGCTTAATTTTCCTCCATGGAAAATTAACTTAGGAAGTCTGATGGATAATTTTGAGAGAATGAGACTCTCATTCACTATTCATCATCTTAGATCATCATATTTGTTGGCATTTGCATTTATATTTAATTGAATGGTGGCTATATAGCAACCTTACATGCTAACCATAGCTCACTTGCATGCTATTCAAATGATCATCTGAATGTTCTACATGTGATTTGCAAAGGATGAGTGTTGATTATGCTAGACTTCCAAGTGTATTTGGTTTTAAATGAAGTTATAATGACTCACATAATAGTTGTCTTAGCCCAACTTAACAATTCTTGTCATAAATCTCACTTTGCTTAAATGTGGAGTCTAATTGCTATAAATAAAGCAAGTATGTTGAACTAACAGCTTTAAATCATGAGATGATTTGCCTCTTTGGTTTTTATTGTCGCTATTTTCATGATTCTTGTCACATCCCCTCCCATCAATCCGACCAACGAAGGGAACATGAATGATACATGGGGTGCTAAAATTCACCTCTAAGGCCATATTATCAAATTCATTAACAACTCAATGTTTGTGCAAATGCATGATAACATAAACAATGGAATTAAACTCTATCAATGCACACACAACATGCATATACCAACATGCTCATTATAGGAAAAACAGTAAAATCATGCACAAAAATAAACTCATCTAATGCTATTTGCAGGCATTCAATTTTAACAATTCAAATTGGATCATTACATTCAATCTGGCATAAACAAATAGTCATTCATAATACATAGATTTGGCATAATTAAAAACAATAGTGAACACTTATCTATTAATTTAAATTGACCGAGCAACTGGATATGGAAGAGAAATGTTCCACCCAATTGTAGGTCTTTGTCCAGCGTATATTAATTCAGCTGAGAGACCACCCCCGAGCTGAGTTATGTATCCACTAAGGAGTAACTACTCAGGCTCACGCATAGTCATAGGCACAATCGCTCTTGCTAAGATGACACCCAGCTGGGTTTATCAAACGTGCAGGGAGACAGGGAAGGAGAATGATAATCTAGCGAGCTCAACCAAAGAACTACAAACATATCAATTGGTCTTAGTCAGCCTTGGCACCCACAATACCTACCACACCAAACACAACGAAGGTCCCCTTCTCTGCTACACAGTCCCTCAAGTGTCCCTTTCCTTCCAGTGATCTTGAGGGTGGGAATAGAAAGGTCCAAGCTGCAACAACTTAAGAGATTATTTCCTTCACTGGGTTTATCAAGCAATCCCGACCTTTGATCTCTCCTCCAATTCAATCCACTCCTTGTTTTTTCTGAATTCCGGCCATGTGACTCTCAATCACGAAATTCAACTTTCAGGATTCCAAATCTAAGTCTTCCTATGGATTTATGGGAATTTGACATTCTCAAATTCACCCCAAGTTTTATATCTATGGACTCCCCACTGGATTTCACTGCTCACATCAAATTTTGGCCGTTTTTGACACTCTAAATCATGGATTTTTTCCTGGTTGTGATTTCTGCAATTTTTCACTATTGGGAATGCATAACATGTTGAGAATCGTTGTCTGTTTGTTCCACAATGGAATGGGGATGATGGAAAACTAATTCCCATGAGGAAATTAACTTCTGTGTCAAGTAAACTAAGCGCATACCCATCCATACGAATTTCTGATTTTTCCCATGCTCCATTAAATTCATGGGATGACTTTTCAGTTGCCTCTTACAACATAATTAAATTCCAGCATATCTAGTCAAGATGGGTTCTCAAGAGGACATTTGGAAACAAAGGATTTAATTCCCCAACCCCTCACCTCTCCCTAGTGGATACATACAACCCACTCATTTTTAGTTGCTTCCATAGTTTGCTCTTGGAATTTTATTTGCATTATAAATATTTACATGCTTTTTACAATTTCCCATGGCTTACTAGCACATGGCTCACAAAATATATAAATACTTGCCTTTTAAAGCTGAGCATTCACTAGCGGTGCCTTGGCCTTGAGCTCCATGCTAGTAATTTATACATTGCGTATGCATAATATTCACATATGAAGCCAATACATTCTAAGGGTAAAAACGAGGGTATTACAATTCTTGTTGGAATGTTCACCAATACTGAGAGGGGGGGATCAATCAGTATTGGAAACTTTTTACCATTTCAAACTTTAATATCAGATGTAAAAATTAACCATTAACAATATCATTCATCATCACATAAGCCATACATAGTACCACATAATGTTTTTCTTTTATAATATAAAGATTGCATTCAATTGATTTACCGACTCCAACTAGAAGGAGGCTACAACCCCCTAGTTTATCAACTCCAACTGAAAGGAGACTACAACCCCCTGGTTTTACCATAGACTCCAACCTGTAGTAAGGACTTCAATCCTCAGTGAGCTCCAACTTACTAGATTTACTAGCATCAACTAGAAGGAGGCTACAACCGCCTATCCTTAACTCGTCCCGCCACCCTAATATGAATAAGAGAATCAACCTGTCATTGTCACTGTATCTTTAAACCTATATCTATATCACTAGCTCTATCAACCTGTACCTGTATCATTGTCTCTATCACTGTCACAATCACTGTATACTTGTCTTTGTCTCTGTCACTGTCTCCGTGTCAACCTGTACATGCCTCAAATCTATCTTTCAAGAATGCCCAGAAACAATCACCCATATATTTCATTTGTATCTTCAAACCCTTATATCATAGTCATTTCCAAACCCTAGGATATTCCAAGATAATCACCATAATCACCATAACATATCTATGCAAAGATAATCACCATGATATATCCAAGATCATCGTCATAATCACCATAACATATCTATGCAAAGATAATCACCATGATCTATCCAAGATCATCACCATAATCACCATAACATATCTATGCAAATACAATCACCATTATCTATCCAAGATCATCACCATAATCACCATAACATATCCATGCAAGATCACCAAAGAAAATGCTCTAACACATACTCAAGATCCATACCGTTTTCAAGACAACAAGATGGACCCTAGTCCATGAGAGGCATGACCATCACAAGAGAGACCCATTTATAAGAACCATACATTTTCCAAGATGAAGAAACAATAATAAACACTTCACCAAAATAAACCCTAGATCAAATCATCACATAACCCTCGCAACAAGATTTCCAACAAGCCAAGAAGTTTGTGATTCCAATATCATATGAGAAAGTTATGCAAATTTTAAGATTATAAAAATTCCCCCTCTTGTACCTTCACTTATATATCATTGTACCTTAGCTATTCCCTCTTGTACTTGCGCCTTAGAGATGGTAAACTTGGTTGAATCAAATGAAATGTGTCCATATATTATTTATACATGTCCAAGGTCACTTTTTAGTTCACTTTAGGGTTAGGTCGGCCCTATAACGTATTATTATTTTTGTCTTCCACATTTTAAGTTAGTTTGGCCCTAACTTGTTATTACTTTTGGCTTCCATATTTTAGGGGCTTCTTTAAAAGGGTCAATGACCACTTCATGGATTCTTCAAGGGGCTTTGGAGTCATTCTTCACATCATCATGATTATGTAGACACATCATCATTACTTTAGGGGATTCTTTGCACTTCACATGGTCATGTGGACCCAACACCATTATTTTAGGGTTTTCTTCACCTTTCTCATCAACATTGCTTAGGAGTAACCTTAGGGAATTCTTTAGGGATTTTCCCCATATATGTACAACCCAAAGCATCTTCTTTTGAGGGATATGGTTAAAGCTATGCCATAAAGGGACCAATTTGGATTTATATACACTAGGACTTTGACATCAATGACAACCTTATTAAAAAATATCCCCCTTTGTCATTGATGGCAATGATCATACTCCCCCTAGGACCATGCTCCTCCTGATATTTCTCTCCCCCTTTGACATCAATGGCAAAGGGTAACTCCCCCTAACAATATCTCTTCTCTTTGGGGCTGCTTCGTTTGAAAATCTTCTGATTTCCTTCTCCAAACTTTTGTAACCTTTTGTCTAGGAGATCTTTATATGTTGTTACTCTAATATCTCGCCATGTGTCCATAGTCATGGAATTTGTAGCATTCAACATTATGATTCATCATGCTTCTACAATTTATTGTCATGTGTCCATAATTGTGGCATTTGTAACATTCAACATTGTAGTTCAAGTGGACACCTCCATTTGCTTGAGCATTTCCTTCATAATCTTTGCAATCTCTATCCTTATGCCCAAATTTATTGCAAGAGAAACAATTACCAAGAAAGATGCTTAGATACCTGGGTGTAGAAGATATTCTTGATGGTGCAACATCTTTATATTCATATTTCTCTGAATCTTGCTAATGAATCCTTCCTTTGTAGCCTATGCCTTGATGGGATCTTATCGTAATATCTGCATAACTCTTAGCCTTCTCTTCATTTCTCTTGGAACATTCAACTTTATTCGCTGGTGGTTTAGAGCTTTCACCTTCTTCAACATTTTTTGTTTATCATGTTGAGATATTGTAACTTCAAAGAGTATTATATTTGTACTTTATTATTCCGGAGATGTTTCATTCCTCCGTGAAGATCTTATTGTATATCCGGAGATGTTTATTCCTCCGTCGGAATGTGGTAACTTGGGTTATTAGACTTCCCCAGTGGGGGTCGGCCCCTGTATGTGTTATGTGGGTCAAAGGGTTATTAGACCACCTTAGAGGGGTCGGCCCAGTTAGTTGTAGTGGGGTATTTAACCCATTGGTTAAATACGAGCCTACGTGTACTTGTGTAAAAGATATGTCAGAGTAGTGTATAAATAGAGGAGGTGTGTTCCTCATTTGAAAAACACACACACTTGAGAGAGAGGCGCACTTGTGGAGGAGAGGTCTGCTATGGTGGAGAAGGAGATCATATCATTGGTTTGCATCTTTGTATATTGCTGGTCATCTATATTGAGGAAGCTTTATTGGGTTTTCTACCCCATGAGGGTTTCCCAGGATAAATCTGTGTCTCTTGTGTTTATGCTATGCTTGTTGTTTCTTCAGTGATCCTGTATATGCTATTATTGTGAAATGGAATGTAATGCTACTATTTTCTATCTTAGCATATTAAATCTTAACATGGTATCAGAGCTAACCTGAAGGAAGGCAAGGTATGGCACTTACGACACTTGCTTTACTTACGACAATTTGAAGGTTAGGGTTTTACATAGCAAAAACCAGTCATCGTGGAACTTTCGCTATAAATCCATTTATGCGACGTTTTAGGGTCTAAAAAGTTTACAGGTCGAAGATGACATCCCCAGGTACCTTGTGTTTAAAGGGCACCCTCAGATTCGTTGTACTTTATGAGTTATGATCAGTACAAGTTAGGGTTTCTGCCTCTTCTAGATCTCAGTCAAAATCAGGTAACCTTGGAAAAAAGGTCATAACTTGGGCTAGGAAGCTCCAAATGAAATTTAGTAAAAAGTGACAGGTAGTACACAGACTTTACTATCTCAAGAAACGTTTTCAGAGGCCGAAGGTGAACCAGTGACACGTGGACCGCCGTACAAGTTCGCTCTCCTGTTTTATCCCATAAAAAGGTCACGTTGCGACACTTGGCATTACTCTCTCTTAGAGATTCCAATTGAGGTCAGACCTGTAAGGATAGAAAGACAACAGGGCGAGCTATCTTAGGAAAAGTTTTCAAAGGCCGAAGTTCAAACAGTGACACGTGGAATTCCGTACAAGTTAGCTCTCCTGTTTTATCCCATAAACAGGTCATGTTGCGACACTTGGCATAACTCTCTCTCAGAGAGTCCAATTGAGGTCAGACCTGTCAGGATAGAAAGATAACAGGGCGAGATATCTTAGGAAAAGTTTTCAGAGGCCGAAGTTCAAACAGTGACACGTGGCATGCCGTACAAGTTCGCTCTCCTGTTTTATCCCATAAACAGGTCACGCTGTGACACTTGGCATAACTCTCTCTTAGAAAATCCAATTGAGGTCAGACCTGTCAGGATGGAAAGATGACAGGTCAGGCTACTGCAGAAAAAGTTTTCAGACCCTGTGGAGCAAAAATTTCAGAGTTATAGCAGAAACAATCAGGTGCATATTTCTGTCAAAACATAATTATTTTTGGAGCACCTTTATTCATGGCTTCCGGAATTTAGGGTTTCGGAGAAAGTTAGAATTTTTGGAATCAGAGTCCATGGCTGAATGCTACTCAGGAAAATCGAAATTTAGAGACCAAGATCGAATTTTTTGGTTGGGTAGAAGATCGGGCTTGATCAAACCCTAGTTCGGGATTTTGATTAGAAAGATGGAAAATTAGGGCTTCAGCAAAAGTTGGAATTTTTGAAGTATGTAACCACGGCTGGAAGGTCCTCAGAAAAATAAGAGTTTAGAGCCTTGGATCGAACCTTTTGATTAGACAGAAGGGTGGGACTCATCAAACCCTAGTTCGGGTTCCTGTCCAGAAGATCCAGAAGTTTCGAAGGCAATTTTGAGGGGTCAAATTTTGGAGATTTCAAAAGTGAAGTATGCTAGTTTGATCAGCTCAGCAAGACACATCCTTCCATCCATTCGGAAGCATGAAAGTCAAAGATTGAATTTTTAGGGTTTCTCTAGCAAGCCCTAATCAAGATCCAAATCAAGTTTCAGGGGGAGTTGAGGCTAAGGCCTTACATAAGAAGACTACAAGAAGTCTCGACAGGTATGACTTAAGGAGGTTCAGGTATGTCTTGAAATCTAATTCTTGATTAAGTTCATAATGTGTTTGTCTTCATGTTATTTATTAGTACAATCTTGATTAATGTTAGAATTGTCTTATCACCCTAGTAACAGTATGAATGCATGTGAATGATCGAAGACATTCATTGATTAGGGCTATATGATTGTACTAATGCATTATGGTGTTGTATGAGGTTGATGTCGTTTGCTAACAAGATACAGGTACATCACAAAAGACAAATAAAGCTCCTTAAAACATGACAACATGAAGACAAAGACTCATCCATAATCTTTGTTCTACTTACAAGGTATGTATGAATTTGTTATATTATGCTTAACCTATGAGACATGCAGGTTCTAGCTCAGGATCTCTAAATCATTGAAGAGATTGTTTAGGTATGTTGTACATAACTAAGCAGGTATACTAATCCAGGTATATTTTCCTATGACAAGTTAGAATCTTACCTTAGGATCCCTTATATAAGTATACTTGGTATGATTGGTTATGCTTATTCATAAAGTTAGTAATCAAGGGTTTATGCATATTATGTCTCTTATCTTGATGATCTAATTAACCAGAAGAGTACTATGATCAAACAAGAATATGCAGAAGTAAAAGAAGACTTCCTTGAAACCTTGAATATTATCTATAATCATGACTATACATTTTCAAAGATTATTTAGAACTAGAATGTTTTGATAATATTGAGAATATACTAATGAATGTATGTCTGTGTATGAGATCATGAGGATGACACTAGTGCACACTTGAGCATGCACAGTGGTACAGAATGAATAGAAGTTCAAAAGACATATAGAAGATCAAGCGGGAGGCAACCACACAAACATAAAAAGATAAGTACTTGAGTTGTTATTTGAAATAGTAAATGATATTGCTTGTATGCATATTTGTATTCCTAGAATATATCATGCTGAGTGTAAACATTCATAGAGCATTGAACAGTATACTACTAATATGCATATGATTGGTAAGTTGGACAAACATTCCATTGTTGCTTGTCTAGAATGAAACCTCTTTGTTGACATGCTGAGAGCTGTGCACACTCTCAATAGTATGTTCTGGTATAGATGGAAGGCATCTAGATAGCCACTGTATGCATACAGGATATGGGAAAGTGTTGTGCCAAAGTATTGGTCAAAATAGTTACATAACTATGTAAATGATATATGTATGCATAATAGGTTATCATGTCAATATGATTTGATGATTATGAAGTATTACTAATCATGTACTTAATTTTGATTTGTAGGAAAGATCATGATGAATGATGAACACTGAACAAGCGATGGATGTTCAAACAAAAGGATTTACAAATCAAACACACTATAGAAGGCTTGTGGCTAGAAAATTCTCTTAGAAAGAGGAAGAGAATCATGATAAGATGTTTGCTCCAAGTGGCTAGATAAGACCATTCTCTTAATGGTGTAATTAAAGAAGAAGTGTGAATCAGGTTTTGTATGGGTACCCAGGATCGATAATCAATTGATGAGCTTAATGATCACCATGGGTGATGAGGATCTCAACCTTTGCTACAAGGTTGAATATTGTTTCTATACACAGACGATATGGTGCAGAAAGGAACCAAAAGTTCAAATTTGTAACAATGTACTAACCAAACCTCTACCGATCCGATGTACTAACCAAACCTCTACCTCAAGTAAAGTTTTCTGAGACAAACTTAATATAGTTCAGAAGGACCCTCCTCGAAAGGGGGAGTGATGTGATAACTCATGATGAGATTGACGGCATCGACAGTGAGGTCGATGATGAGGATACCTATATTAGTGATGCCGACAGAGAGGTTGGTGGATGGTCCTTAGACAGGGTCTAAGGTGACAAGAGGATTGCATCATCCTTGAACATATATTCTAAAAGAGGTCGTAGACATGATGTCTCCGAAAATGAAGTCCTTGGTGGACATATAGGATTGCATCATCCTAAAGAGAGCCATAGACGTATGTCTTCGAGAATGAAGTCCTTGGTGGATTTGAGGGGATTGGATCATCCCTGGACTTTAGTCCTAAAGAGAGCCGTAGACGTATGTCTTCGAGAATGAAGTCCTTGGTGGACTTGAGGGGATTGGATCATCCCTGGACTTCAGTCCTAAAGAAGAGCCATAGACATATGTCTTCGAGAATGAAGTTCTTGGTGAACATGTGAGGGGATTGGATCATCCCTGGACTTCAGTCCTAAAGAAGAGCTGTAGACATATGTCTTCGAGAATGAAGTTTTTGGTGAACATGTGAGGGGATTGGATCATCGCTGGACTTCAGTCCTAAAGAAGAGCCGTAGACGTATGTCTTCGAGAATGAAGTTTTTGGTGAACATGTGAGGGGATTGGACCATCCCTGGACTTCAGTCCTAAAGAAGAGCCGTAGACGTATGTCTTCGAGAATGAAGTTTTTGGTGAACATGTGAGGGGATTGGATCATCCCTGGACTTCAGTCCTAAAGAAGAGCCGTAGACGTATGTCTTCAAGAATGAAGTCCTTGGTGGACGGTTGAGGATTGAGTCATCCTTGGACATGGTCCTAAATGTACGGTTGAGGATTAAGTCATCCTTGGACGTGGTCCTAAATGTACGGTTGAGGATTGAGTCATCCTTGGATGTGGTCCTAAATGTATGGTTGAGGATTGAGTCATCCTTGGATGTGGTCCTAAATGTACAGTTGAGGATTGAGTCATCCTTGGACGTGGTCCTAAATGTACGGTTGAGGATTGAGTCATCCTTGGACGTGGTCCTAAATGTACGGCTAAGGATTGAGTCATCCTTGGATGTGGTCCTAAATGTACGGTTGAGGATTGAGTCATCCTTGGACGTGGTCCTAAATGTACGGTTGTGGATTAAATCATCCTTGGACAGTAAATCCAGTAATTCCGAAAGGAAGGATAGTCCTGAATGAATTGAGTGGATTAAATAATCCTTGGACAGTAAATCCAATAATTCTGAAAGGAAGGATAGTCCTAAATGAATTGAGTGGATTAAATCATCCTTGGATAGTAAATCCAGTAATTCCGAAAGGAAGGATAGTCCTAAATGAATTGAGTGGATTAAATCATCCTTAGACAGTAAATCCAGTAATTCCGAAAGGAAGGATAGTCCTAAATGAATTGAGTGGATTAAATCATCCTTGGACAGTAAATCCAGTAATTCTGAAAGGAAGGATAGTCCTAAATGAATTGAATGGATTAAATCATCCTTGGACAGTAAATCCAGTAATTCCGAAAGGAAGGATAGTCCTAAATGAGATTGAGTGGACTAATCATCCTGTAAATAGATTGGGATTGCCTCGTCCCTAGACATGGTGAGATGTCTTAAAGTGATAAGGACTAATCATGCTATAAATAGATTGGGATTGCCTCGTCCCTAGACATGGTGAGATGTCTTAAAGTGATAAGGACTAATCATCCTGTAAATAGATTGGGATTGCCTCGTCCCTAGACATGGTGAGGTGTCTTAAAGTGATAAGGATTGATCATCCTGTAAGTTGATCTGGATTGCATCATCCATAGACATGAGAGTTGTCTTAAACCGAGAGGGACTGATCATCCCGTAAGCGGAACAGGATTGTATCATCCTTGGACCAATGTCCTAAAGTGAGAGGGATTGATCATCCCGTAATTGGATCTTGTGTGTTGTAGGGTATGCTGCTATTGTGTATACTTGTATTGATGAGGATACTTGTATTGATGATATGTATACT
Source organism: Larix kaempferi (assembly GCA_027924585.1). Taxonomy (NCBI): domain Eukaryota; kingdom Viridiplantae; phylum Streptophyta; class Pinopsida; order Pinales; family Pinaceae; genus Larix; species Larix kaempferi. The sequence goes on along the minus strand of BSBM01000418.1, from coordinate 9,825,706 downwards.
TGTATTGATGATGTGTATACTTGTATTGATGAGGATACTTGTATTGATGATGTGTATACTTGTATTGATGAGGATAGTTGTATTAATGATATTTATACTTGTATTGATGATGTTGTTGATCGTGATGATCTAGATGACGATGTTGTTGATCGTGATGATCTAGATGACGATGCTACTGATCATGATGATCTAGATGACGATGCTGCTGATCGTGATGATCTAGATGATGATGTTGTTGATCGTGTGATGACGATGCTGATGATCGTGTGATGACGATGCTGATGATCGTGTGATGACGATGCTGATGATCATGTGATGACGATGCTGGTGATCGTGTGATGACGATGCTGATGATCGTGTGATGATGATGCTGATGATCGTGATGCTGATGACGATGCTGATGATCGTGTGATGACGATGATGATGATCGTGAGATGATGATGCTGATGATCGTGAGGATCCAGATGTTGATGTTGTTGTAGTTGTTCGAGTGTTGCAGAAGATAAAGACTCAGTACTGAAGATGTTGATGTTCCAGTAACTGCTTGAGTTACTGATGATGTTGAGAAAGCTTCCAATGATTTATAGATGTATCATGTATGATGTTGATGACTCCTTGCTCGTGCAGATGCTGTTATAATATCCTTCTCGTTAAGGGGGAGTGTTGAGATATTGTAACTTCAAAGAATATTATATTTGTACTTTATTATTCCGGATATGTTTCATTCCTCCATGAAGATCTTATTCTATATCCGGAGATGTTTATTCCTCCGTCGGAATGTGGTAACTCGGGTTATTAGACTTCCCCAGTGGGGGTCGGCCCCTATATGTGTTATGTGGGTCAAAGGGTTATTAGACCACCCTAGAGGGGTCGGCCCAGTCAGTTGTAGTGGGGTATTTAACCCATTGGTTAAATACGAGCTTACGTGTACTTGTGTAAAAGATATGTCAGAGTAGTGTATAAATAGAGGAGGTGTGTTCCTCATTTGAAAAACACACACACTTGAGAGAGAGGCGCACTTGTGGAGGAGAGGTATGCTATGGTGGAGGAGGAGATCATATCTTTGGTTTGCATCTTTGTATATTGCTGGTCATCTATATTGAGGAAGCTTTACTGAGTTTTCTACCCCATGAGGGTTTCCTAGGATAAATCTGTGTCTCTTGTGTTTATGCTATGCTTGTTGTTTCTTCAGTGATCCTGTATATGCTATTATTGTGAAATGGAATGTAATGCTGCTATTTTCTGTCTTAGCATATTAAATCTTAACATATCAAAACCCAATCCTATTTTGTCAAGTGGAGATATTTGATGGCTGAGCATCTCATCTAAGATCAATGTGCTGTTATCAAACTTCAAGTTTTTTGAATTCATCTTCTCCAATTTATTTTGTAGAGTAACAATCTCAAACTCTCTTGCTCGACAAATTTCTTCCTTTTCCCTTAGTTGACTTGTTAAGACTTCTTCAATTGTCTTTCCTTCTCCCACTGGTATTTTTAGGGAAACAATAATATTTTTAGTCTCTTCATGGTCTTTATGCTTTTTACCTTTTGATTCTTATATTAGCTCTTCTAGCAACACATTATTCTTCTTGAGCTTCTTGATTTCATCTAGGGAACATATTAGTTGTCTTTTAATATCAACTTCTTCTTCTTTGTCTTTTGATCCTTCAAAATATTTTTGTAGTTCATTTTCTTCATCAATAGACTTTGTAATCATGTACATGAGTGTAATGTCCCCATTTTGACCCCCTTTGTATTAAATCGTAAATGATGTAATTGTTATTTGATCATGGTGAGGAGCTCAAGGCCAAGGCCCCACCATTGATTTAGCATTTTATGTATCGACAATTAAAAATAGATGCCTATGGTTCTTGTGCTAGATCGGCACAATGTAAATAAGACATCATGTAAATACGAATTTTAATGAAAATACCCACAACTAGCTATGCAATTCAACAAAGAGATGGGGCATGATTCTATAAGGAATAGGGAGGGAAATTATTCAAACCCTTGAGCCAATGGTGTTAATCCATGTGTCAATGAGAAAACCCATAAACCACCAACCACCCATTTTGGGTTATGAACCCAATCATTTAATTCTTCCAGAAATTGGTTGAGGTAGTTAATGTCTTGGGAATGAAGAGATATGGAAGCCAATTTCGTGCATGGGCAAGCCATTAACCTGGGAAATCGTATTTTCTCTCCTTGGGCAAGAAGACACCCACGAAATGGTGCCCAAAGCCATTCTAAATAGACAGTCTTTCCTCTCTCACGCAGTCCAAACTACTGGGTCTTTCCCCATCACGTTTTTCACCATTTTTCTTGCATTTTCCATGCGTGGGAGTCGTTTTTTCATTATACAACAGCTGGGAGAGAAGGGGGCACGATTTGGGACTGTGATGGAGGTCGTTTTTGCCCCAAAATGCCCATGGACATTTTTCTGAAAATGATTTCTGCTCTCCAGGGTTGTTCCCCATTTGCCATTTCGTTTTTGGGCTTCCCACGTTTTTCTGAATTGGTAGAAACCCCCTATTTGGGAATTCCACTGTAAAAACGTTTTTCCTCATGCCCAACAATTGTGGTTTTGCTGTTATGTGCATCCATGTTTTGGTTTGAACCTGTGAGCAAAAGATTTGGAGTGGTAGTGGACAGAATTGGCTTGATAAACCTAGTGGGGGAGACAACCTCTCAAGAAGATCAAGAGGGATTTGGCTACTCTTCTATGCACACCCTGAGAGCACTAGATGGGGAAGTTATGGCTTGAGGGACTGTACAATAGTGAAAGGAATACTTCCTTGTGCTGGGTGTGTAGGTATTGTGGGTGCCAAGCTAGATAGATCTTGTAAGGTTATCCATAGCTCTGTGGTTGAGCTCACTAGCTTAGCAATTCTTCCTTTCCATTTTCCTAGCAGCCTGATAAACCCAATTGTAGATTGGCTTGGCTCATCTTGGTGTATGCTTGGCTATGTGTGAGTCTGTTGTTCCTTGGTTCCCTGTAGAGATCATGCCCAGCTCGGGGGTGGCAGTTGTATCAAGAGGTTGATAAGCACAACTGGCCTATGGTTGGGTGGAACGTTGCAGTTGCATAGCCAGTTGCTTGGGACTACTTTGTTAAGATACGTATTCTCTTGTGTTAACTTTGCAATTATTATTTGATGAATATCTTGAATGTATGATGGATGTGTTATTGATATTATTTCCACTGTATTTTTCTTATAATCATACATTCCATATGAATTTTATATTATGTAAATGCTTAGTTAAAAGTTCATGGGGCTAGATGCCCGGATTTAGTGTCATGTCCTCTCTATCATGCTGGTATGGTAGGAGGGGACTTTACAATGAGGAAGGTTTATTCTTCTTTGGAATCACTATATTTTCCTTCTTCATATGAACACTCAATAGTAGCATGCACTATTCTTCCACATTTAAAACATTTAGAGAGTGACTTACTTGGTACCTTTGTCTCTTCCTTTTCATCATCTTCATCTTCTGTGTCACTATTGGATGAGCTTCCTTCACCTTTTCGTTTGGTTCTTCCTTTACTTCTTCCTCAACTTTGTAAATATTATGTATCTTGTCCCAAATATCTATAGCTTATGTACACTTTCCTAACTTTCTTTTCATGGAATCTGATAATCCATCTATAATGGCATCCATTTTCATTACATTGTTCTTATTTAAATCCTTTTTGGCTACATATTTCAGTGGTCTTTTTGGAGCAGTGCAACCATTAACAATAGTGATCCAGACATCTACCCCTAAATCCATCAAGTAGTATCTCATTCTAATACTCCATAATGCATACTATTATTTCCATCAAATATATGAATACCATTTTAAGAGAATCCTTCTTTTTTATCCATATATGTTCACAATCTTCCTTCCAGTGGTTAAACTGTTCTAAAGATAATTGGATTTGATACCAATTGTTGGAATTTTCACCAATATTGAGAGGTGGGGGTGAATTCAATATTGAGCACTTTTTACCATTTCAAACTTTAATATCAGATGTAAACATTAACCATTAACGTTAACATTCTACACAGTACACAAGAGATTTTATGTGGAAACCAAAATGGGAGAAAACCACATAATTCTTTTCTTTTATAATATAAAGATTACATTTAATTGATTTACTAGCTCCAACTAGAAGGAGGCTATGACCCCCTAGTTTATCAGCTCCAACTGAAAGGAGGCTACAACTCCCTGGATTTACCACAAGCTCCAACCTATAGTGAGGAATCCAATTCTTAGTGAGCTCCAACTCACTATATTTACCAGTATCAACTGGAAGGAGGCTACAACCCCCTATCCTTTCCCCATCCTATCACCCTAATATGAAAATAGAATTAACCTATCACTATCATTGTATTTTTCAACCTGTATCTATATCATTGTGTCTGTCAACCTATACTTGTATCATTGTCTCTATCATTGTCACAATCACTATATCCTTGTCTTTGTCTTTGTCATTGTCTATGTGACAACCTGTACATGCCTCAAATCTATCCTCAAGAATGCCCAGAACCAACCACCCATATATTTCATTTGTATCTTCAAACCCTTATATCATAGTCATTTCCAAACCCTAGGATATTCCATGATAGTCACCATGATCTATGCCAATATAATAACCATAATCACCATAACTTATCTATGCAAATATAATCACCATGATATATCCAAGATCATCAGCATAATCACCATAACATATATATGCAAAGATAATCACCATGATCTATCCAATATCATCACATAATCACCATAACATATCTATGCAATATCACTAATGAACAGGCTCTAACACATAATCTGGAAAGATCCATACCATTTTAAAGACAACAAAATGGATCCTAGTCCATGAGAGGCATGACCATCATAAGAGAGACCCATTTATAAGAACCATACATTTTCCAACATGAAGAAACAAAAAATAAACCCTAGTTCACCTCATCACATAGACCTCACAACAAGCTTTCTAATGAGCCAAGAAGTTTGTGATTCCAATATCATATGAGAAAGTTATGCAAATTTTAAGATTATCACAAATTCTCCTCTTGTACCTTCACTTATATATCCTTGTACCTTTGTTATTTCCTCTTGTACTCTCACCTTAGAGATGATGAACTTGGATGAATAAAATGAAATGTTTTCATCTCTTATTTATACATGTCCAAGGTCACTTTTTAGTTTACTTTAAGGTTAGGTCAGCCCTATAACTTATTATTAATTTTGTCTTCCACATTTTAGGTTAGGTCGGCTCTAACTTGTTATTGATTATGTCTTCCACATTTTAGAGGATTCTTTAAAAGGGCCAATGACTACTTCATGGATTCATCAAGGGGATTTGATGCTTCTTCGCATCATCATTACTTTAGGGGATTCTTTTCACTTCACATGGTCATGTGGACCCAACACCATTATTCTAAGGGTTTCTTCACCTTTCTCACCAACATTGCTTAGGGGAAACCTCAGGGACTTCTTTAGGGGTTTTCCCCATATGTGTGCAACCCTGCTTTCCCGTGAGGGACATGGTTAAATCTATGCGAGGAGGGGACCACTTTGGAGTTATATACACTAGGACTTTGACAACAATGACAACCTTATTCAACAATTCTATGTCTCTATTTTTAATATTTCATTTGTAAGTTGTAATTATAACATCAAATAACTAGATTCTACTTTAAATGTTTAAGGTAATCATGTATAGTATGTACATATTGTTCTCATGCGAATTTTAGTGGTGTGGCCCATTCTGCGGAGGTCTTGTAGCTTGGGTAAGTTTACAACCTTTTCTGTCAATTTGCTTCTTGGCAATTTTGTTTGGTTAAGTTTGAGTAACGAGGCCAAAATGTAGATAGTTGATGTCATTCATTGGCCCTACACATATAATATAATTATTTTTGTTTTAAGGAGCCTCATCACTACACATAATAATACTAAGTTATTTGCTTTCCTTTTTTATTTCATGCTCCTTTTCATTGTGTTTCTTTCAATGCATTTTGATTCAAATATATTTATGGTGAGATTTATTCAAGATTAGTTTCATGTTTAAATGATTAAGGTATAAAACACTTGGTTGGCAGTGTACATCTATTCAGAATTCCCTCTTCTTCATTATGTAAAGAAGAATATCCATAACCCATGGCCATTGTGTGTGTATATGTCAGACTTACTGAATTTTTTCTACTCATGGTGGTTGTCACGTCTCTATTAAATCTAAACAATAGTAGTAAATAATGCCATTTTTATGTGGGGTGCTTGACAATTGGGAAATACCCTAACTTGGTTTTGCATAATACTTTGTATCTTTATAATGAATAATTTTGGACAAGGTAGGGGGTATTCCCTTCCAATACTAGAATAGATGTGAAGGGGATCACAAACACCCAACCTACCTATGTGCATATATGCATATGTTATGGATTGATACATCCGCCTGACCCCTACTATCTATAGGAAGTATTAGTATACGTATCTATCTGTATAATTAGATTAAGCTTGATATTTTTGTGGGCGGGTCGTCAACCGAGTCAAGTGACTTGTGGGTTTGCATGGAAAGGGAATCACAAGTTATCTATAAATCATAATTTACAATTAGCTAAAATATGGATAACAATTTCAACAAATTCACCTTTGCTGAAGTGGAGACTCTTCAAATACTTCAACAATTTTTCACGGTTCCTTAAGAGCAGTGAACTTATGGCAAGAGGTTTGTTAGGATTATTAACAAAAGCCTACAATAACACATTTTATAAGCAAGATGGGAAAGTTAATAATTGCAAAGAAATTATTCCCAATCCAGTACTTATTGCAATTTTATTCATAATCTCCACAATAGAGAAATTACATGCTATATACAACTTGATTACAAAAAACAACCACAATAGCAGTGAATTTAAATACTTGGGCTCTAAAAGTAGAGTTTCAACTCTAAATATTGTTAAATGCTCAAGTATGGAGAACTTATGTATTTTAAGAAAATAGTGGGTCCTTGTTATAAACATCACCACTACAAGCAATATTGTTTAAGTATCGCCACCAAAAACATATTGAGAAGCATCATCAATATGTTGTTGAGAATTACATTTAACATATTCTTCCAAAACATAAAATAGCCCTTCATGAAGAAAGGTGACATCGTCAATATAATTCTGGTTTTGTAAATATGGATAGCCTATAGATATAGTTGGGGCCTTGCATTTCTCTCAAATATAATATAATTAAATTTTGTTTTTGTTAAAACAAAAAATAAACAATTGAGTTCCAACTTGTAACAAGAGCCTTATGAATAAGGGTTGATATTATGCAAGTCTTGGAAATCTTTAATACACTCCTTAACAAAATAAAAAATAATAAAAATAAAGAACTACTTGTCGGTTGAGCTAAGAGTGTAATCAAAACAAGTATTTATTACTTTCATTAGCCTAGAATTCCATTGAGACACCACCCCTAATGATATACTCAACTTAGAGTATGAAAGGTACGTAGAGTTTCAAAAACTACACGCAGGCTCTACATATAAGTTTCCTTAACCAAAATGACAACCCGTGAAAGCATAAGCCAATGTATATATACGTTGTTTTAGCAGATTAATTTAGTTAACTTTTCTTGGTAGGTATTGCCCTGCTTAAGCTATGCAACCTTGTTTTATTTGATCTTCCATTAAGTTATTTTATTGATTATGAGTAAGCTATTGGAAATGAGAGACGAATACAACTTTACAAAATATTTATATAATTAAAAGTATTATTATAATTATTTTATTAATAAATTAAGTTATAATTAAGAAAAAAGAATAATGGAAAGTTAAAACACCATAATGAAATCATTAAACTCAACTTAGAAGATTAAAAATACAAATTTAATATAGTTAATTAAAAGAGAAACTTAACATTGTTAAATAAAAAAAATAAGTTTTTAAAAAAATGGATGAACATATATTTCTTTTACACCGCATTCTCTATGTTCATATTAAGTCTCTATGTGTAAATAAAAGATCCAAATCTTAGGCTCTATCAAGCGCGGAGAGGGATCAAATCTCCCAAGGTGCAAACCTCTTCTTGAATAGCTCCTTGAGTGCAATACCTGAGCCACCTAATCCTAAGCTCTAAAGTCTCTAGTTTAAGTCTCATATTTACTTTTTACTTTGTATTATTCTTTTTTGTTTATGGCCGACGTAATCTTTATTACCTTTTTACTTTTTACTTTGTAATATTGTTTTTTTGTTTACTTTGTATTATTTTGTTACTTGACAAACTCGACAAACACTCTATAGTCTCATATTTACTTTTTACTTTGTATTAAAAGTAAAAAGTAAAGTCTCTAGTTTAAGTCTCATATTTACTTTTTACTTTGTATTATTCTTTTTTTTTATGGCCGACATAATATTTACCACCTAATTCTAAGCTCTAAAGTCTCTAGTACAAATCTCATATTTATTTTTTACTTTGTATTATTCTTTTTTTATTTTTTACTTTGTATTATTCTTTTTTGTTTATGCATAATATTTATTACTTTTTACTTTGTATTATTCTTTTTTGTTTACTTTGTATTATTTTGTTACTCGACAAACACTCAACTAACAAGATCTCCCTCATACTGGGTTGTAGAGCACCTCTCGGCACAAAGAGTCTTGCAACTTTTATGACATGATTTATGAATTAATCAATATAATGTTATACAATTATATATGTGGTTTTGTCCGAGTAGTATCAACCCATCAAACAAAGGCATCCATTCCATTGAAAAAATGTTAACTAGATCATGACTTAAGGGAGGCAAAGTCCTAACTATGTGTTATGTTCCTATTTGTATTGTGTGGTTGCATGCGGGGTTTCACCTAGTCATTGCATGTTCTATTAGTGGTGGTTTTCATAAGTGGCATACCCTTATCGAAAGATGCAAAGAGGTCAAATGAAACCCTTGCATCTTCATTATGGCTCAAGTTGCCTTTACACATTGCCTCAGTCTAATTCATCCACTGTGGAATCATTTGGTATTCATTAGAGCAATTTTGACGTCTAAAATGGGTCTCCTAAGGAAAATAATAAAATAATAGATATCAAATTTTAATGAAAGGAAAAAATACCATTTTTTCTATCATATTTTCAACCTATATCGTAGATTTACTCAAATTTCAAGTGTGAGCGCTCATTGGATGCGGAATTAAATTCCACATTCAACGAGTACCCACTTGGCATACTTTTGACAGATCCATTGAAATACATAAAAATGTATTCCATTGAAGGAATTACATTTTTTAACGTATTTTGTGTGTTTTTTCCTACCAAAGGTTTGTCAAAAGTATGTGTAATATCCCGAATTTTGGGCTAACTATTTTTGTTGTTATACTGGGCCACGGCCCTAGCACCTATGTTTTATTTTGAGTATTGGGCATAAGCCCTAGCACCTATATGATTTATTCTTTTATATACTGACATATCGAGCATGGACCCTGATTGACTTCTTTATTTGAGTGTATACTGGGCGAGAAGGCCCCAATGTTTTAATGATGTTCTTCGGCTTTGATATGGGTACAAACCCTAATATACAGAGATGATCTTTTGTTACTTACTATGCAGACAACACCCCTGCTAGACAACACCCCATAAGCAAAATCAGGAACCCTACTCTGAATTTCGGGAGACTTCCCTTTGTTTTCCCATATTAACTTCCAGGTTAGGGTTATTATATCGTTTTAAATACTTATGTCTTCTGTATGATTCATCTTACCAATTCATAATGCAGGGATTACTTATGGTCTCTTTTAAATCGTTCATTGTCATTCTTTTTATACTTGAGAATCATTAAATAGAAATGATAACAGTAGAAAGCCAAACACCAAATATCCTAGTCACCCTACACATCGAATGATGGAAGAGACCACATCAGCATTTACTATTTCTTTCTGTTCTTTAAAAACTAAGTACATTTTCCACATTATTAACAGCTACATGATTTTCACCAATAGCCAATTGATTGCAAAGAAATAACGCATCAGGCATATTCAAGGAAATACGATTTTCAAACATAGACTCAAGCGTTTTTATTTTAAAACCTAAACTTTTTAAGAACCCAATGATTATCATTTCAAGAATCAACAGTCCACAATATCAATAACTTTTCACCCATCGTCCTCTTTAAACGTATCAACCTATGGGTCAAGAGATCAATCCCCACCCACGACTGTACCATTGACTCTGCTATCTTAATAGACACCACAGTATAGTATTAACGCAGTAACCCATGCTCTCTCAAAGGCCAAACGAAACATTAGCTAGGGCTACGACTCCTACTAAAACAAAGAAGGTTTCACCCAGCACTTTGCAACCAAACATTATGCATTAAACCATAGACAAGCATTTTATGCACCCACAGGTTACAAGATCACACCCCTCTAGCATTCATTCAATTGAAACCCTTATTGTTTCTACCTATTGCAAACATCAGTAACACAACAGCACAAATCAAACCTTAGTAACAATAGTAACATTTCAGACTTATAAACTTAGCTTCAAGGTTATGTTTCATCCTATCAAAGAATCATGGTAGCAAGCCAACACATTTCAAAAACCTTAGATACAGACATCATTTCCCATTCAATAAACGGAGCCACGATAGCCACATGAAGAACCTAGACTCTCAAACCAGTATTTCACATAAAGCAAACACAGAGACTAGTTATCTGTATGTATCTCCCTAATAGGTTCAAAGTTTATAATGCAGAGACTAAATAGGGTGCCAAACATTTACAAAATTATACAGAAAGGCCATCCTAGGGCCCATTCAACTAAATATGCAGACATAGGTCTCGAATGCAAACCCTAGTTCATATTGGGCATTATTATTATCAACAAGCTTAAAAAAACTTCAGACATTGAGCCAAATGGCCCAAACCTCCCACTAAGACCCTCTAGGGCCTATAAAATTCAATAGATACATTTGTTGTAACAATCCAGCCAAGGACGACTTCTAGGAACTCAAAATTTGTCGCAGTGAACCCAATCAAGCTCACGAGGTTCCTCATAGCAAACACAAACAGTAAGACTACACAGAGGCGAGAGGAGGATATAAGTAATGGTGGACTCTGAACTTACCATTTACAACGCCTCCAAGTCTAGTCTTGGCCATCAACTAGTAACCATGCAGATGGAGAGGTCCAAACGAATTACCTATCAATCAAGTAAAGCATACCAGTAAAAAACCTGAGCTTATTATCATTTTTATCAATTTAAATTAGCAAGAAAACAAGGATGATATTACCTTCGTGTTTATCTGTCGCCATCTCTGCATACGAAACCCTTATGGTGTGCTGACCATGAGCCAAAGTCAGATCAGAACACAAAACCCTTAAACGCATCCAACACACAGACAAAGGCAGATGAACTATGAAATTGAAACCCTCGATGGTGTAGAAACCAAGTAGAAACCCCCAGCTTAGCTGGCAACGTTGTCCATGTGCCATCGTAGAGTTGCATTAAATGCCACTACCAAACCCAAATATTTCGATACTAGTCGTGACCTCTATAGTAGCAGAGGCATTCACGATCAACGAAGTAATTGAAAACGCAAGGTGTGATACAAAGACCCCAAGTAGTGTATAAGGCCAACAAGTAATGTCAAGGTCAACATGTTTTGAAAGCTCAATAAGGTCTTTAATTTCCAGCAAAGCATTTCAAGGTGGCAACCTCCAAACATTAGATACAGTAGTTTTAAATAAGTGCTGGACTTGGGAAATGAGCACCATAGGTAGACACCTCCATAAGTACACCTGCAAACCAAGTACAAAGTGGATGCATTAGCTAACTCGCTAAGTAAGTCAGGAGTCTCCATTTTCTTACTCCTACCTCTCGGCAGCCCTGCCAGGATACCTTTCCCTTTGAAAAGACCAAGCATCACACCATTGGCCTCAACCGCCACCAATAAAGGTCCATCACACCTAAATGATCAATGAGACTTTAATAAACATGCACACAAACTCTTAAAACTGTAAGAAAGAGATTTGCATTATTATCCTCTAAACATTTGTACCCTTGTGAAATATTTACACTTCTATTCATTACAACGCTTCTGCAAAGCTGAAGGATTCACAACCAATAAAGCCATGGCACTTATGAAACTGAGACTCTATTAAATGTCACAAAAGAAGCATCGATGTAGCACATTCTTAGCAGTGCTGAAGTTAATTTACATTCATCATTTCTTATCTAGTTTATTACAGTAATGGAATTTTTTTTTTAAATTTTTACTGTTTTTAGGGACATTACAAGTGGTATCAGAGCCCAGTTACAAAAACTAAGTGACCTATTGGGCTCATTACAAACATAACATCCGCTGTCGATACTCAGTAAACATAAAGCATACATTTAAATTTTATTTTTGTTTTATGTGAAAATAAACTAACATATTTTTCTTCTCTGTATACTTATATAACATTTCAGGTACAGACACTATCTGAAAATGAATGCAGAACAGGGCAGTAGCATACACGAAAATATGAACTCACCACCCCAAGAGCAAGAGGTGGTGGTGGAACTAAACTCAGATTTGATGAAGTCTATGCAAAATTTGCAAGCAGAGTTCCAAAGTTTCCGAGATGAGAACATGCAGGAAAGAAGAGAGCAACAAGACATAAATGAAGCTCTGCTTCACACTTTAACAGGGGAAAAACCCCATGGACATCCCACCCTCTCAGTCAATACTTTTAAAAGGGAAACAAACACCCAAAGAAAACTTCCATTCCTAAGGGAGAAGAACGGGGTGAAAACATACCTGAATCAATGGAAGAGGATTGTAAGAATTCTTCCAACTATGAAGGTTCACCACCTCCTTGCAAGAAAAGGAGGAAGAGTGATGACAGTTTGCAAGGAGAATTCAGAAAAATAAAAGCCCCAACCTATGACGGAGAAATTAACTCGAGGGAGAAGGCTGAAGAGTGGCTGCTAGGAATGAATAAGTACTTCAAAGTTCATGATTACTCTAGTGAAATGCAAGCCCGACTAGCTGTATACAACCTGAATGGTAAAGTTTCCAAATGGTGGCGGGACTTGAAACACACCAAGGGACAAGAACTGAGAAACATAACATGGGAAACTTTTAGTAGAACATTCTAGGCCAAATATATGTCTGAAAGATTCTTTGACAAGAAAATTAAAGAATTTCATGAGTTGAAAATGGGCTCCCTAACTATGGAGGCATTCATAAACCGATTCTTAGACTTGCTGCACTATGTTCCATACATTAAAGACGAGAAGGTCAAAATACAACAGTTCTTGGGAGGGCTGCCACCAAACTTTAGAGAAAAGATAGAGTTTGACATACCCAAAACCCTTGATGTGACCTTACATAAAGCAAGACTGTGTTATGAACACGGACAACCAAGAAACGATAACATCAACAAAAACAAAGATAGGTTCAGAACCTTCACGGACAACTGCATACCGGGTTTTAGACCTCCACCTTATCGAAAACATAACAACAGTTTTCCTCCCATTAGAGGCTTCAACTGACCTCAAGCACGACCAAGTGCACCCCCACCACCTGTCAATAGGCCAGCTTTTAACAAAGGGACAAAAGCTGTCCCATCAACTGTTTCTTGTTGGAAATGCCAAGGGCCCCACTACTACAGAGACTACCCCAGCAAAATGGATGGAGTTTTACACAACGTCCAAGCATAACCTACCATTGGGGACATGGAAAAGACACTTAGGATTTATGCTGCTCTTGATGGCCGACAGGTAGATCACCAAGCTACCATGGTTGAAATTGAGGGTAAGATCTCTAACACAACCATTTCAGTTTTAATAGATCCCGATGCTTGCCGAAGTTATATCTCCCCTAAGTTAGTAGACACTTGTAAGTTGAACCGAGAGCCTCACGAGAAACCATGGCTGGTACAACTAGCCATCGGTACCAAACGAAAGGTCTCTGAGTTAGTTAAAACTTGTGAGATAGACTTAAACGGTTTCCAAACTAGGCTAGAATTAAACATTCTAACCCTACGGTCGTATGATGTACTTATCAAAATGGATTGGTTAGAAGAACACCATGTCCTATTGGACTGCTTAAACAAATCCTTACTCTGCAAGGATGACCAAGGGAATGAAAAGACGATTCAGGGTATCCCTAAGAAAGTGTCGGTACAACAGATCTCTGCCTTACAAGCAAAGAAATGCATCAGGAAAGGTTGTAAACTCTTTGTCGTCAATATCCAAAACATAGAAAATGATAGGGAACAAAAGATCGAAGACTTCCCAGTCCTAGAGTTCAAAGATGTATTTCCAAGAAATACTTGGATTACCACTCAAATGAGACTTAGAATTTTCCATCAAACTAACACCCGGGTCAGTACCAGCTTCTAAAGCCATGTACCGCATGAGCACACCAGAATTGGTGGATCTTAAGCTTCAGTTACAAGAGTTAATAGAAAAAGGGTACATTCGACCAAGAGTGTCCCCTTGGGGCGCACCAATACTCTTCATCAAGAAGAAGGACGAAATGATGCGGATGTGCATCGATTACCGCCAACTCAATAAGATGACCATTAAGAACCGCTATCCACTCCCTAGAATCGATGACTTGTTTGACCAAGTTGGAGGGGCGAAGATCTTCTCAAAGATCGACTTACGATCCAGATACCATCAGGTGAGGATCCGTGATGAGGATATCAACAAGACCGCATTTCGAACCCATTACAGCCACTACGTGTTCGTAGTGATGCCCTTTGGGTTGACGAATGCACCGGCCAACTTTATGTGTATGATGAACAACATCTTTAGCAAATACCTCGATAAGTTCATTCTAGTCTTTATTGACGACATTTTGATCTACTCCAAGAATGAAGTAGGACATGAGGAGCATCTTCGAATTGTTTTGCGAATACTAAGGGAACAACAACTTTACGCCAAGTTTAGTAAGTGCGATTTCTACAAACCCTAGATTCAATACTTAGGACATATCATTTTCGAGAAGGGAATAGCCGTTGACCCTGAAAAGGTCAAAGCTATCGGAGAATGGCCCACGCCTACATGCGTATTCGATATAAGATCGTTTTTAGGTTTAGCCGGCTACTACCGAAAGTTCATTGAGAACTTTTCACAGGTTCCATGTCCCATGACCGCTATGCAGAAAAAGGAAAACAAATTTATCTGGATGGATAAGTGCGAAGAAAGCTTTCAAAAGATGAAGCAACTACTAATTAGTGTACCGATTTTGCGTATTGCGGATCGCAATGGGGACTTCGTCGTTTACATGGATGCAAGCAAGGAAGGACTTGGGGGAGTCCTTATGCAAGACCATTTTTCCGTATGCTACGAATCGAGGAAATTAAAAGAACATGAGTAGAACTACCCTATGCATGACCTTGAACTAGCCGCCATCATCCATGCTCTGAAGATGTGGCGACATTATCTCATGGGGAATAAATTCCTATTGATGACTGATAACATGACTTTGAAATACCTTTTCAACCAACCTGACCTGAGTGCCAGGTATGCCAGGTGGTTAGCCTTCCTTAGTGAATACCATTTTGAACTAAAGCATATAAAAGGAAAGGAAAACAAGATTGTAGACGCCTTAAGCCGTCGAGCACATATGCTTTACGAAGTCATGGTGAGTCAAACCGACTCAGACTTACACCACAAGATTCGAACGGCATGTAAAATTGACCATTACTACACGGAAATCCTTGCAAAGATCCGAGAAGACATACTATTCCAACAATAGAAGGAATATAAGATAGATGAGTTAGGACTACTATGTTCGAAAGGGAGACTTTACGTCCTAGAGAGTGGAGACATTAAATCAAACATTCTCACTGAGTTTCACCAGAAACCCTATTCAGGGAATCCCGGATATCAAAAGATGATATCGGCAGTCAAGAAACATTACTTTTGGCCTAAGTTGAAAACTGACATCGCCATGTTCATCGCGAAATCTCAGGAGTGTCAACTAGTCAAAGCAGAACACCAGCACCCCTTCGGATTACTTCAACCTTTACCCATTCCAAAATAGAAATGGGAGGTAATAAGTATGGAGTTCATTACAGGCTTACCCAAGAGTAAGAAACTGAACGAATCCATTTTTGTAGTGGTAGACAAGCTGTCCAAAGCAGCTCACTTCATACCGGTAAAATCTACCTACAAGGCAATTCACATCGCGGAAATATTCTTAAAGGAGATCTTTCGGTTGCATGGGATACCCAAGGCAATCATTTCCGATCGAGACACAAAGTTCACTACAACTTCTGGAGAGAATTATTCTCCGGTTTGGAAACCCAGTTACAATTCTGTACTGCATACCATCCCTAGACCGACGGACAAACAGAATGAGTAAACCAAATCCTCGAGGATATGTTGAGGATGTATTTCATGAACAACCCCACCAAGTGGGAAGATTATTTGCACCTCAAAGAGTTTGCATACAACAATGGTTATCAAACCTTGTGCAAAATGAGTCCTTTCGAGGTACTCTACGGCAGGAAAAGTTGGACACCTGTGACTTGGGACAGTCCAGTAGATAGACTTATGTTAGGACCCGACCTACTAAAAGACTTGGAACAGCTAGTCTCCAAGGTGCAACTGAACTTAAAAGAAGCACAAGACTTCCAAAAGAGTTATGCGGACAAGAAAAGAAAATACAAAGACTACCAATTCGGTGAACACGTGTTTCTAAAAATAAAGGCAAAACGAAGCTCATTGAGCTTGGGGTGTTGCGGGAAGCTAGCCCCAAGATTTTGTGGACCTTTTGAAATATTGGCCAAGAAGGGCCCAGTGGCTTATGAGTTAGCCTTACCGGTGCATATAAAATTTCATAATGTTTTTCATGCTTCATTATTAAAGAAATATGTATACGATACTAAACATGTTATTGATTGGACCTTATGTCAAAACCCAAAAATTTCGGGAAAATTAAAAATTTTTAAAATAGCAATTAATGTTATTAATCGCAGTCATTTAACTGTTTGTTTAGCTTACATGGTCGTGAATGTATCTAAATGATCTTTTGTTATACTTTAATCTTACTTTTCGTTAATGATTGTTTTACTGTTTTTACAACCACAAGGGGGAGTTGTCATAGCAAACTGGGCTTACTTAGCTTCTGAGATAATGCATCAAAATGTCTTTCTCTTACAGGTATCCAGGTAATGTGCGGGTTGCTACATTTAAATCTTTAAAGTATTTAAAATTCAGTTAGCTGTACAATTCGTTCAGTAAAGGTAGAAATCCCTTCGGTGATCTTCTCTTACTCTTACCGATAGAGAATTAAATATTACTAAATAATATGTCAGCTATGTTTTCTGAAGATTCAATAAATTAAAATAACTCCGTGGAAAATTTGTTCTTGGTGATATTACTGTACTGCAATTATGCTTCTTAATTAGCATTGTGGAATGCAACTAGTGGGTCAAAATTACGTGACAGGTTTTTTTTTGTTTTTATTCATCTATCATTACTGTATCATTTACAAATTCTATTATAAAGGATCTGGAGTTATCAAGACAAAACTTGTTTATTTCTGGAAATTGCAAGATATTTTGTTAGCTTCAAGACGCTTCTTAACACTTCAGGTTTTGTATCAGTTGGCATCTATTTTTAGTTTTTGTTTTCCAAATAAGCTATAAGAACAAAAACTAAAAGCACTCGCGGACATAGTCCTCCAATATCATAATTTATTTACTCAATGAATATTAAGGATAGCAAGTCTAATTTTTTTGTTTCGATAACACTGGTAACATAAGACTGTTAAGAGATTTCTTAACATGTCGTAACTAAAAGTAGCAAGGATTGGGGTATTCTTAATTCCACTTTTTATGAGTTGTAAAGTTTGAAATCTACCCATGATAGTCACATACTGAGGGAGTGGCAAGACTTATACCATCAGTACAAAATTTATAACTTACAACAATTAAATAAAAGTATTGTAGCTGCTAAACCCTAATGTCATTTCATGATCTTACAGACTTAATTAAGTTTTGTCTTAGAAGAGAATAGGAGCTTGGCAACGTAGTGGGAAGTTTAACAATCAACACAACACTCAATCGAACCTTCCTCCTATCATTTTTCTTTATATTGATTTTCGAGTTCTCTAAGTCTAAACAGACTTTAATGTTAAATCTTTGTACACTAATGACCAATTACGTGGTAATGTTGATTATAGGTTATGTAATGGCATTCACTTATACGAGTTCGAGGTAAATGTTTTCAACATGAAAAGATGGAGTGTTATACTATGGGTCACGACCAAGAAGGAATATCCTTGCTATGGTTTTTGGCTCACCCTCGTCATGTTTTTAATTGACAATCAAAATAATTGAAAACTCTGTTGTGAACTTTAGAACATGACCCACTGCTTGGAAAGATTTAACATGCTACGTGGTAGCTTCTACGCCAAGTATGTATGATATAAAAGCGTTGTTTCAACCCTATTCTCCGCATTTTTCCCTTGCCTTCGGGCGTGGTCACTCTGTAAAAACCCTCCTGTCTGAACCCGAACCAAGATGGAGTGTTATACTATGGGTCACGACCAAGAAGGAATATCCTTGCTATGGTTTTTGGCTCACCCTCGTCATGTTTTTAATTGACAATCAAAATGATTGAAAACTCTGTTGTGAACTTTAGAACATGACCCACTGCTTGGAAAGATTTAACATGCTACGTGGTAGATTCTACGCCAAGTATGTATGATATAAAAGCGTTGTTTCAACCCTATTCTCGGCATTTTTCCCTTGCCTTCGGGCGTGGTCACTCTGTAAAAATCCTCCTGTCTGAACCCGAACCAAGATGGAGTGTTATACTATGGGTCACGACCAAGAAGGAATATCCTTGCTATGGTTTTTGGCTCACCCTCATCATGTTTTTAATTGACAATCAAAATGATTGAAAACTTTGTTGTGAACTTTAGAACATGACCCATTGCTTGGAAAGATTTAACATGCTACGTGGTAGCTTCTACGCCAAGTATGTATGATATAAAAGCGTTGTTTCAACCCTATTCTCGGCATTTTTCCCTTGCCTTCGGGCGTGGTCACTCTGTAAAAACCCTCCTGTCTGAACCTGAACCTTACTGAAATGTAAAGAGCACAGCTGCTCGGCAACTTAAATCCTTCGTGCTTGTTCACTTCATGGCAAGGGAGTTATTATGTGTTGTTATTAGCGACTGTAGTTGGGTTAAGATCCTGGAGTTTTACCCTTTTATTATCCAGACTCAACTTTGTCTCGGCGTTACCACCACTCTTGGCTTAGTCCTGTTGAAACTTCCCTGGTGGTGGCTACCTTTATTCCTACCAACTCGTGGTACTTGTTAACGAGGCAGGTGTTTATACTTACCAGGTTCACGGTTATCATGCTAGCTAAGCGTTACAGCTGCCTTTCAAAGTGGTAAGTTACAAATCTTCTTTTTAATTGCTACGGTTTAAGATTTGGTTTTTTTTTGTAGATGCGTTTATAACTGGTACCCAAAATGTAATGCAGGGCCTGACTGTTCGCGAAGATATACTGGACACTTACCTCGTCGGTTGGCTTATCCTAGTAATCCTGGTCGTTTTCCATGGCATTCCTCCTTGCTGGTTATTAGGGTATTTAGGGTTTGGCTGGAATGAAGTGGTGTAAGGAACACGGCAGCCTGGTTAAAACTTTGTACTGTGTGTTATTAAATAAAAGGTTATGGGTTTAGCCCGTATCGTGAGATGAATGTTAAGACTTTGGTTTATTTTGTATTATTGGTTTTGTTTCCGTGTCAAGAAGTCCTGTAGGTATAATAATGTGTAAAAATAATAAGGAAAAATAAGTAGACTCTGGGTCAGCCTGTAGATAAATATCACAGACTTGTAGTTCTATTACTGGGCTTTAAATGGGTAACTTTGTAGTTAAAGACTTATGAAATCATATTTTGAACCTTTGGTTGTTTTAATACCTGCATAGATAGAATCTACGTTTTAAATCTCTTGTGTTGTGAAATGAACTATGGCCGTGGATGAATTCGTTGAAATACTTCTCAATGTTTTTTTAAAATACCTGTGAAGTCTGGAATACTAGGGTTTAAACCGGAAGTACAGTAGTGAATTGTTTATAAGCCGGTTCTGTTGATACGATTTTGATTCTGTGGTGAAAATAAAATAAGAAAAAAATAAGGTTTAGAGAAAAGAAATGTTGTTTTGTTTAGGCTTGACACCGAGCTAGCCATTATTCTGATACCTCCTTTGTCAACACAATATCTAGTTTATTTAATGTTAATAAATCCTGAGCGATGGCTTTTCGGTTAGAGTTCTACACATTTGTTAGTTTGTTCCTTTCATTGTAAAAACTGAAGTGGTATAGTTGGGTTCGAGCACTACTGTCATGATTTGTTTAGTTGCTTAATTTCTTTGTTATGAATATAACTCTATTGAAGTAAAAAGGGTTTAGAGGAGGTTAATTCTACACTGCTTACGCTCGAATCTGAGTCAAATGGGGTTCTGTAATTGTTTTCAGCTGTCAACAGGCGACTGGTTAAGTTTATGTGTTAGGGTTGGTGTATTTTTCTAGTAGAACAATACTATTTTAAATTTCGGTATTAGAGTTTGTATTTAGTTATAGATACATTGACCATATCTGACATTCTCCTGCAAGATTTATTATCAGAGTGTATATACAGTAATCATGTTTGTTTCAAGTTTACTGTTGTTCCTAAATTTGTTTAATAAATTGTGAAACATACAAAGTACGAATACTTTAAATGTAAACACTATTTATCTGTGCAACAATAAATATCAAACTAGGATTATATTATGACTACAATTTGTTACATGAAATATTTAATAGTTACTGCATAACTTACAATTTACATTATCTGCATATATAGATACAGTAATGATAATATAACCAGATATTACCTCATACTAATGATACAAATTACAGTAACTCTCAATAATTCTACTACAGATATTTAGCGATACTACCCTTCGCTACACTAATTACCATTCTGACATAAAGAAAATAAACTTAACATACATTCATTTTAACTTTCAACATAAAGATAATGTCAGAACCTGTTTCTGTGGACAACAACAGCAATGGGAGGCTGTTCCTCCCTACCAACTCCTGGAGAGTGCCCAGACAGCACTTCTCAGGACCCCCGAGCTTGCTCTGGTCTCCCCAGTTGGAACTAGGTGCAGCAAAACAATTCACTCAGCCCAAACAGCTAAACTGGAACCAAGTTACTGCAGCATCCCTCTCAAACAACTTCCTTACTGTATTTCCCTCTTCCTCAATGGGACTCCTGAATGTATTCTCCCTCTAGAACAATTGAACCCCCAGCTCAGTTCATTGAGTACTATTTAAAAGATTGCCTAGGTCTTTGTTGGGTTAATTGTCATTAATGAGCCACCTGCTCATATTCCACTTTCTTGGGGAATCATGACCCCAAAATATAGGGAAGTTGCCACCTGCAACTTAGGAAGTGTTTGAGGATGCTGCCACTTGTCTTTTGCCTTTCCACCTAGTTCCATCCACCAGTTAGACCAGTAACCTCTTTTAACAGCTCTCCCATGCTGTTGTCTCCATAATTTATTTATTAATAATAAAATATTCAGAATTACATTCCATTTCTGGTGACTCTGCTGAGTCATCAATTCCTACTTAGCTTTAAATTTAACATAATGTCTCAGGAATATAATAATATAATAACATTATTTTTGCAAAATTGGTGTATGTGACACCTTATTACAGGTGGAACCCAAAGGGGATTTCATGCCAGAACCACTCCACATTCTGGACAAGAGAGAGGTGCAGCTTAGGAGGAGGACCATCACTCAGCTGAAAGTGCAGTGGAGGCACTTTGGACCAGATGAGGCTACTTGGGAGAATGAGACCACCATGAAAGAGGCATACCCTGCCTTGTTTCATGACCTCATTCCTAGTCCCTAGAAACACTGCGACGGTGTTGCTTCTAAGCGGGAAGGGATGTAACATCCCAAATTTTGGGATAACTATTTTTGTTGTTATATTGGGCCACGGGCCCAGCACCTATGTTTTATTTTGAGTATTGGGCATAAGCCCTAGCACCTATGATTTATTCTTTTATATACTGACATATCGGGCATGGACCCTGATTGACTTCTTTATTTGAGTGTATACTGGGCGAGAAGGCCCCAATGTTTTAATGATGTTCTTCGGCTTTGATATGGGTACAAACCCTAATATACTGAGATGATTTTTTGTTACTTACTCTGAATAGCTATGATGTTACATGATTTGACTTATGAGTGTGTTGAGCGTGGACTCAAAAACACACATATAACCTACGTACTAGGCATAAGCCCCGATGTACCTAGAAGAATGTTTATTCACTGGGAGTAAGCCCTGAAATACATTGAGTGTTGAGCCTAGGCCCTAGAGCACTCCAAGCTTGATAAACGAATACCGGATCCGAGGAAACTTAAATATTCTAGATGTGCCTCACAACCACATTCTAGCACTAGTGTTGAGCAGAGGCTCTGGAATTGCACTAGCATAACGCCCATGTGAGAGTGTTGAGTGAAAAGGCTCTAAAGAGCACTTGAGGTTACTGGATCTCAAAGTGTTGAGTTGGAAAAGACTCTGAATAACATTTTTACTTTCATCACATTTATTAAATTTGATTAAATGATTCATCTTTTATCTACTATCAAATACTGCGGGAACTACCATGTTAAACGAGGGAATCCGACATGCAAAGAGAGAGACTAGAGGTGGCTAGCCAAACTTACCGAGACCATCCAAAGAATTAGACCTTGTCCTTAAAAGTTAAAAGAGGTATCTTGTGAGGATACATAACTAAATAAAAGATAATTACCAATAGTCTTCTATGACTAACATGTATAAAGGCCTCAAGGCTAATATTATTACTAAGAGCTTTAATATTAACGTTGTCATTATTTAATTATGGAATATAATTAGTATATATGGTTTATGCATTATTTAATATTATAAATAATGTATTAATAGTTAAGTGAAATATAATTATTGTTATTATAATTATTATGGAGAGCTTAAACCAAAATCAATTATAGTTAAACAATGGGAAAAGTCCTAGTTCAAAAGGACTAGATATTTATTAAATACTATATTCTAAATATTAATTAATTAATTTAAAGAAACAAATTATTCCAACAGTCATAATTAAAGACTCCCCTACTTAAAGAGGGAAGATCCCAAGTTTTGGGGATGCTCTATCTTTTATCATTCCCTTATGGTGAGTAGAGAGAAGTCTTCTGCTCCAAGACACTGAAGCAGCACTATATAATAATTCCAAATCTAAACCAGTAGGAAAATCTAGGGTCTCTACCTCTCATTGCATGTTGGAACTAGCTCGAGGGGATCGAGTTAGAACCAGGAACGGTCTAAGGGTCATGATTGGGAGGAACATGGTAGCCCCAAAGTTATCCAATTAAGGAAATCATCCTAACAGGTTAGCTAATTACAACAGGTTCTGCATTAGTTATTGTTGAGTGTGCAAATTTATACATGAAGAGATCAAGTGCCAAGCAGTCATGCTTCTACAGGAAATGATCGAGTGCCCAAGCAGCCAGTTATGCAGTAGTAATTGTTTCCATTTTCCAGTTATAATAAACCTAGGCTTTTACATTAGAATTGATATGTCAGCATTGTTCTCATCACAAAGATTATTAACTTAGAGGTTCTGCCCAGAAATCAGTGGAGGGTCTAGCAGGAGTAGCAAAGCTAGCCTATGCTAGACAACACCCCATAAGCAAAATTAGGAACCCTACTCTGAATTTCAAGAGACTTCCCTTTGTTTTCGCATATTAACTTCCAAGTTAGGGTTATTATATCGTTTTAAATACTTATGTCTTCTGTATGATTCGTCTTACCAATTCATAATGCATGGATTACTTACGGTCTCTTTTAAATCGTTCATTGTCATTCTTTTTATGCTTGAGAATCATTAAATAGAAATGATAACAGTAGCACGTCAAACAACAAATATCCTAGTCACCCTACACATCGAATAATGGAAGAGACCACATCAGCATTTACTATTTCTTTCTGTTCTTTAAAAACTAAGTACATTTTCCACATTATTAGCAGCTACACGATTTTCACCAATAGCCAACTGATTGCAAAGAAATAACGCATCATGCATATTCAAGGAAATACGATTTTCAAACATAGACCCAGGCATTTTTATTTTAAAACCTAAACTTTTTAAGAACCCAACGATTATCATTTCAAGAATCAACAGTCCATAGTATACATAACGTTTCACCCATCATCCTCTTTAAATGTATCAACCTACGGGTCAAAGGATCAAACCCCACCCACGACTGTACCATTGACTATGCTATCTTAATAGATGCCACAGTATAGTATTAACGCAGCAAGCCATGCTCTCTCAAAGGCCAAATGAAACATTAGCTAGGGCTACGACTCCTACTAAAACGCAGAAGGTTTTACCCAGCACTTTGCAACCAAACATTACGCATTAAACCACAGACAAGCATTTTATGCACCCACAGGTTATAGGATCGTATCCCTCTAGCATTCATTCAATTGAAACCCTTATTGTTTCTACCTATTGCAAACATCAGTAACACAGCAACTCGAATCAAACCTCAGTAACAATAGTAACATTTCAGACTTATAAACTTAGCTTCAAGGTTACGTTTCATCCTATCAAACAATCATGGTAGCAATCCAACACATTTCAAAAACCTTAGATACAGAAATCATTTCCCATTCAATAGACGGAGCCATGATAACCACATGAAGAATCTAGACTCTCAAACCAGTATTTCACATAAAGCAAACGCAGAGATTAGTTGTCTGTATGTATCTCCCTAACAGGTTCAAAGTTTATAACGCAGAGACTAAATAGGGTGCCAAACATTTACAAAATTATACAGAAAGGCCATCCTAGGGCCCATTCAACTAAATACGCAGACATAGGTCTCGAATGCAAACCCTAGTTCATATTGGGCATTATTATTATCAACAAGCTTCAACAAAATTTAGACATTGAGCCAAATGGCGCAAACCTCCCCCTAAGACCGTCTAGGGCCTGTAAAATTCAATAGATACATTTGTTGCAACAGTCCAGACAATGACGAATTCTAGGAACTCAAATCTTGTCACAATGAACCTAATCAGGCTCACGAGGTTCCTCATAGCAAACGCAAACAATAACACTCCACAGAGGCGAGAGGAGGTGATAAGTAATGGTGGACTCTGAACTTACCATTTGCAACGCCTCCAAGTCTAGTCTTGGCCATCAACTAGTAACCATGCAGATGGAGAGGGCCAAATGAATTACATGTCAAGCAAGTAAAACATACCAGTCAGAAACCTGAGCTTATTATCATTTTTATCAATTTTAATTAGCAAGAAAACAAGGATGATATTACCTTCATGTTTATCTGTCTCCATATTTGCATACGAAACCCTTATGGTGTGCTAACCATGAGCCAAGCTCAGGTCATAACAAGAAACCCTCAAACGCATCCAACACACAGACAGAGGCAAATGAACTATGAAATTGAAACCCTCGATGGTGTAGAAACCAAGTAGAAACCCTCAGCTTAGCTGGCAACGTTGGCCATGTGCCATCGTAGAGTTGCATTAAATGCCACTACCAACCCCAAATATTTCGATACTAGTCATGATCTCTATAGGAGCAGAGGCATTCATGATCAATGAAGTAATTGAAAACGCAAGGTGTGATACAAAGACCCCAAGCAGTGTATAAGGCCGACAAGTAATTGCAAGGTCAACATGTTTTGAAAGCTCAATAAGGACTTTAATTTCCAACAAAGCATTTCAAGGTGACAACCTCCAAACGTTACATACAATAGTTTTAAATAAGTGTTGGACTTGCGAAATGAGCACCATAGGTAGACACCTCCGTAAGTACACCTGCAAACCAGGTGCAAAGTGGATGCATTAGCGAACTCGCTAAGTATGTTAGGAGTCTCCATTTTCTTACTCCTTCCTCTCGGCAGCCCTGCCGGGGTAACTTGCCCTTTGAAAATACCAAGCATCACACCATGGGCCTCAAACACCACCAATAAAGGTCAATCACACCTGAATTATCAGTGAGACTTTAATAAACATGCACACAAACTCTTAAAACTATAAGAAAGAGATTTGCATTATTATCCTCAAACATTTATACACTTGTGACATATTTACAATTCTATTCATTACAGCGCTTCCGCAAAGCTGTAGGATTCACAACAAACAAAGCCATGGCACTTATGAAACCGAGACTCTATTAAATGTCGCAAAAGAAGCATCGGTGTAGCACATTCTTAGCAGTGCTGAAGTTAATTTACATTCATCATTTCTTATCTAGTTTATTACAGTAAAGGATTTTTTTATTTTTAATTTGTATTGTTTTTAAGGACATTACAAGTGGTATCAGAGCCCAGTTACAAAAACTAAGTGACCTATTGGGCTCATTACAAATAGAACATCCGTTGCCGATACTCAGTAAACATAAAGCATACATTTAAATTTTATTTTTGTTTTATGTGAAAATAAACTAACATATTTCTCTGCTCTTTATACTTATATAACATTTCAGGTACAGACACTGTCTGAAAATGAATGCAGAATAGGGCAGCAGCATACACGAAAATCTGAACTCACCACCCCAAGAGCAAGAGGTGGTGGTGGAACTAAACTCATATTTGATGAAGTCTATGCAAAATCTACAGGAAGAGTTCCAAAGTTTCCGAGATGAGAACATGTAGGAAAGAAGAGAGAAGGAAGCCATAAATGAAGCTTTGTTACAGACTTTAACAAGGGAAAAACCCCACGGACAGCCCACCCTCTCAGTCAATACTTTTAAAAAGGGAAACAACCACCCAAAGAAAACTGCCAGTCCTAAGGGAGAAGACCAGGGTGAAAACATACCTGAATCAATGGAAGAGGACTGTAAGAATTCTTCCAACTATGAAGGTTCACCACCTCCTTGCAAGAAAAGTAGGAAGAGTGATGACAGTTTGCAAGGAGAATTCAGAAAGATAAAATCCCCAACCTATGACGAAGAAATTAACTCGGGGGAGAAGGCTGAAGAGTGGCTGCTAGGAATGAATAATTACTTCAAAGTTCATAATTACTCCAGCGAAATGCAAGCCCGACTAGCCGTATACAACCTGAATGGTAAAGCTGCGAGATGGTGGTGGGACTTGAAACACACCAAGGGACAAGAACTGATAAACATAACATGGTAAACTTTCAACAGAACATTCCACGACAAATATATGTCTGAAAGATTCTTTGACAAGAAAATTAAAGAATTTCATAAGTTGAAAATGGGCTCCCTAACTATGGAGGCATTCATAAACCGATTCTTAGACTTGCTGGACTATGTGCCCTACATTAAAGACGAGAAGGTCAAAATACAACAGTTCTTGGGAGGGCTGCCACCAAAATTTAGAGAAAAGATAGAGTTTGACATACCCAAAACCCTTGATGTGACCTTACATAAAGCAAGATTGTGTTATGAACACGGACAACCAAGGAAAGATAACATCAACAGAAACAGAGATAGGTTCAGATACTTCACGGCCAACTGCAGACCGGGTTTTAGACCTCCACCTTACCGGAAACATAACAATAGTTTTCTGCCAATTAGAGGCTTCAACCGACCTCAAGCACGGCCAAGTGCACCCCCACAACCTGTCAATAGGCCAGCTTTTAACAAAGGGACAAAAGCTGTCCCACCAACTGTTTCTTGTTGGAAATGCCAAGGGCCCCACTACTACAGAGACTGCCCCAGCAAAACGGATGGAGTTTTACATAATTTCCAAGCATAACCTACCGTTGGGGACATGGAAAAGACACGCAGGATTTATGCCTCTCTTGATGGCTGACAGGCAGATCACCAAGCCACCATGGTTGAAATTGAGGGTAAGATCTCTAACACAACCATTTCAGTTTTAATAGATCCCGACGCTTGCCGAAGTTATATCTCCCCTAAGTTAGTAGACACTTGTAAGTTGAACCGAGAACCTCATGAGAAACC
Source organism: Larix kaempferi (assembly GCA_027924585.1). Taxonomy (NCBI): domain Eukaryota; kingdom Viridiplantae; phylum Streptophyta; class Pinopsida; order Pinales; family Pinaceae; genus Larix; species Larix kaempferi. The sequence continues at coordinate 9,797,702 of BSBM01000418.1, read as the reverse complement.
ATGGCTAGTACAACTAGCCACCGGTACCAAACGAAAGGTCTCCGAGTTAGTTAAAACTTGTGAGATAGACTTAAACGGTTTCCAAACTAGGCTAGAATTAAACATTCTACCCCTAGGGTTGTACGATGTACTTATCGGAATGGATTGGTTAGAAGAACACCATGTCCTATTGGACTGCTTAAGCAAATCCTTACTCTGCAGGGATGACCAAGGGACTCAAAAGACGATTCAGGGTATCCCTAAGAAAGTGTCGGTATGACAGATCTCCCCCTTACAAGAAAAGAAATGCATCAGGAAAGGTTGTAAACTCTTTTCCGTCAATATCCAAAACATAGAAACTGATAGGGAACAGAAGATCGAAGACTTCCCAGTCCTCGTAGATTTCAAAGATGTATTTCCCAAAGAAATACCGGGATTAGCACCCAAACGAGACTTAGAATTTTCCATCGAACTAACACCCGGGTCAGTACCAGCTTCTAAAGCCCCATACCGCATGAGCGCACCAGAATTGGTGGAGCTTAAGATTCAGTTACAAGAGTTAATAGACAAAGGGTACATTCGACCAAGAGTGTCCCCTTGGGGCACACCGATACTCTTCGTCAAGAAGAAAGACGGAATGATGTGGATGTGCATCGATTACCGCCAACTCAACAAGATGACCATTAAGAGCCACTATCCACTCCCTAGAATCGACGACTTGTTTGACCAAGTTGGAGGGGCGAAGATCTTCTCAAAGATCGACTTACGATCCGGATACCATCAGGTGAGGATCCGTGATGAGGATATCAACAAGACCGTGTTTCGAACCCGTTACGACCACTACGAGTTCGTAGTGATGCCCTTTGGGTTGACGAATGCACCAGCCAACTTTATGTGTATGATGAACAACATCTTTAGCAAATACCTCGATAAGTTCATTCTAGTCTTTATTGAAGACATTTTTATCTACTCCAAGAATGAAGTAGAACATGAGGAGCATCTACGAATTGTTTTGCGAATACTAAGGGAACACCAACTTTACCCCAAGTTTAGTAAGTGCGATTTCTACAAACCCCAGATTCAATACTTAGGACATATCATTTCTGAGAAGGGAATAGCCATCGACCCTGAAAAGGTCAAAGTAATCGAAGAATGGAACACGCCTACATGTGTATTCGATATAAGATCGTTTTTAGGTTTAGCTGGCTACTACTAAAACTTCATTGAGAACTTTTCACAGGTTACATGTCCCATGACCGCTTTGCAGAAAAAGGAAAACAAATTTATCTAGATGGATAAGTGCGAAGAAAGCTCTCAAAAGCTAAAGCAACTACTAATTAGTGCACCAATTCTGCGTATTGCGGATCCCAATGGGGACTTCGTTGTTTGCACAGATGCAAGCAAGGAAGGTCTTGGGGGATTCCTTATGCAAGACAATTTTTCCATATGCTACAAATCGAGGAAATTAGAAGAACATGAGTAGAACTACCCTACGCATGACCTCGAACTAGCAGCCATAATCCATGCTCTGAAGGTGTGGCGACATTATCTCATGGGGAATAAATTCCTATTAATGACTGATAACATGAGTTTGAAATACCTTTTCAACCAACCCGACGTAAATTCCAGGCAGGCCAGGTGGTTAGCCTTCCTTAGTGAATACCTTTTTGAACTAAAGCATATAAAAGGCAATAAAAACAAGATTGCAGATGCCTTGAGCTGTCGAGCACATATGCTTTACGAAGTCACGGCGAGTCAAACCGACTCAGACTTACACCACAAGATTCGAACGGCATATAAAAGTGACCATTACTACACGGAAATCCTTGCAAAGATACAAGAAGACAGACTATTCCAACAACATAAGGAATATAAGATAGACAAGTTAGGACTACTATGGTCGAAAGGGAGACGTTACGTCCCAGAGAGTGGAGGCATTAGATCAAACATTCTCACCGAGTTTCACCAGAAACCCTATTAAGGGAATCCCGGATATCAAAAGATGATATCGGCAGTCAAGAAACATTACTTTTGGCCTAAGTTTAAAGCTGACATCGCCATGTTCATCGCGAAATCTCAAGGCTGTCAACTAGTCAAAGCAGAACACCAGCACCCCTATGGATTACTTCAACCTTTACCCATTCCGGAATGGAAATGGGAGGTAATAAGTATGGAATTCATTACACGCTTACCAAAGAGTAATAAACTGAATGAATCCATCTGTGTAGTGGTAGACAAGCTGTCCAAAGCATCTCACTTCATACCGGTAAAATCTACCTACAAGGCAGTTCACATCACGGAAATATTCTTAAAGGAGATCTTTCGGTTGCATGGGATACCCAAGGCAATCATTTCCGATCGAGACACGAAGTTCACTAGAAACTTAGGGAGAGCATTATTCTCCGGTTTGGAAACCCAGTTAAAATTCAGTACTGCATACCACCCTAGACTGACGGACAAACAGAACGAGTAAACCAAATCCTCGAGGATATGTTGAGGATGTATGTCATGAACAACCCCACCAAGTGGGAAGATTATTTGCACCTCGTAGAGTTTGTATACAACAACGGTTATCAAACCTCGTCCAAAATGAGTCCTTTCGAGGTACTCTACGACAGGAAAAGTTGGACACCCGTGACTTGCGACAGTCTAGTAGACAGACTTATGTTAGGACCTGACCTACTAAAAGACTTGGCACAACTAGTCTCCAAGGTGCAACTGAACTTAAAAGAAGCACAAGACCGCCAAAAGAGTTATGCGGACAAGAAAAGAAAAGACAAAGACTACCAAGTCGGTGAACACATGTTTCTAAAAATAAAGGCAAAATGAAGCTCGTTGAGCTTGGGACGTTCCGAGAAGCTAGCCCCAAGATTTTGTGGACCTTTTGAAACACTGGATAAGAAGGGCCCAGTGGCTTATGAGTTAGCCTTACCAGCGCATATAAAAGTTCATAATGTTTTTCATTCTTCATTATTAAATAAATATGTATACGATACTAAACATGTTATTGATTGGACCTTATTACAGGTGGAACCTGAAGGGGACTTCACGCCATAACCACTCCACATTATGGACACGAGAGAGGTGCAGCTTAGGAGGAGGACCATCACTCAGCTGAAAGTGCAGTGGAGGCACTTTGGACCAGATGAGGCCACTTGGGAGAATGAGACCACCATGAAAGAGGCATACCCCGCCTTGTTTCATGACCTCATTCCTAGTCCCTAGAAACACCGGGACGGTGTTGCTTCTAGGCGGGGAGGGATGTAATATCCCGAATTTTGGGCTGACTATTTTTGTTCTTATATTGGGCCACGGCCCCAGGACCTATGTATTATTTTGAGTATTGGGCATAATCCCTAACACCTATGATTTATTCTTTCAATATACTGACATATCGGGCATGGACCCTGATTGACTTCTTTATTTGAGTGTATACTGGGCGAGAAGGCCCCAATGTTTTAATGATGTTCTTCGTCTTTGATATGGGTACAAACCCTAATATACTGAGATGATTTTTTGTTACTTACTCTGCAGAGCTATGATGTTACATGATTTGACTTATGAGTGTGTTGAGCGTGGACTCAGAAACACACATATAACCTACATACTGGGCATAAGCCCCGATATACCTAGAAGAATGTTTATGTACTGGGAGTAAGCCCTGAAGTACATTGAGTGTTGGGACTAATCCCTGGAGCACTCCAAGATTGATAAACGAATATCGAATCCGAGGAAACTTAAATATTCTAGATGTGCCTCACAACCACATTCTAGCACTAGTGTTGAGCAGAGGCTCTAGAATTGCACTAGCGTAACGCCCATGTGAGAGTGTTGAGTTAAAAGGCTCTGAAGAGCACTCAGGGTTACTGGATTTCGAAGTGTTGAGTCAGAAAAGACTCTGAATAGCACTTTTACTTTTATCACATTTATTTAATTTGATTAAATGATTCATCTTTTATCTACTATCAAATACTGCGGGAACTACCATGTTAAACGAGGGAATCCGACATGCAAAGAGAGATACTAGAGGTCCCTAGCCAAGCTTACCGAGACCATCCAAAGAATTAGACCTTGTCCTTAAAAGTTAAAAGAGGTATCTTGTGAGGATACATAACTAAATAAAAGATAATTACCAGTAGTCTTCTATGACTAACATGTATAAAGGCCTCAAGGCTAATATTATTATAAAAAGCTTTAATAATAGTATTGTCATTATTTAATTATGGAATATAATTAGTATATATGGTTTATGCATTATTTAATATTATAAATAATGTATTAATAGTTAAGTGAAATATAATTATTGTTATTATAATTATTATGGAGAGCTTAAACCAAAATCACTTATAGTTAAACAATGGGAAAAGTCCTAGTTCAAAAGGACTAGATATTTATTAAATAATATCTTCTAAATATTAATTAATTAATTTAAAGAAACAAATTATTCCAACAGTCATAATTAAAGACTCCCCTAATTAAAGAGGGAAGATCCCAAGTTTTGGGGATGCTCTATCTTTTATCATTCCCTTATGGTGAGTAGATAGAAGTCTTCTGCTCCAAGAAACTGAAGCAACCCTATATAATAATTCCAGATCTAAACCAGTAGGAAAATCTAGGGTCTCTATCTCTCATTGCATGTTGGAACTAGCTCGGGGGGATCCAGTTAGAACCAGGAACGGTCTAAGGGTCATGGTTGGGAGGAACATGGTAGCCCCAAAGTTATCCAGCTAAGGAAATCATCCTAACAGGTTAGCTAATTACAATAGGTTTTGCATTAATCATTGTTGAGTGTGCAGGTTTCTACAGGAAGGGATCAAGTTCCAAGCAGTCACGCTTCTACAGGAAAGGATCGAGTGCCCAAGCAGCCAGGTATGCAGTAGTAATTGTTTCCATTTTCCAGTTATAATAAACTTAGGATTTTACATTAGAATTGATACGTCAACATTGTTCTCATCACAAACATTATCAGCTTAGAGGTTCTTCCCAGAAATCAGTGGAGGGTCTAGCAGGTCTAGCAAAGCTAGCATGTGCTAGACAACACCCCATAAGAAAAATTAGGAACCCTACTCTAAATTTCGGTAGACTTCCCTTTGTTTTCCCATATTAACTTCCAGGTTAGGGTTATTATATCGTTTTAAATACTTATGTCTTCTATATGATTCGTCTTACCAATTCATAATGCAGGGATTACTTATGGTCTCTTTTAAATCGTTCATTGTCATTCTTTTTATTCTTGAGAGTCATTAAATAGAAATGATAACAGTAGCAAGTCAAACACCAGATATCCTAGTCACCCTACACATCGAACGATGGAAGAGACCACATCCACATTTACTATTTCTTTATGTTCTTTAAAAACTAAGTACATTTTCCACATTATTAACAACTACACGATTTTCACCAACAGCAAACTCATTACAAAGAAATAACGCATCAAGCATATTCAAGGAAATACGATTTTCAAACATAGACTCAGGCGTTTTTATTTTACAACCTAAAATTTTCAAGAACCCAACGATTATCATTTCAAGAATCAACAATCCACACTATACATAACGTTTCACCCATCGTCCTCTTTAAACGTATCAACCTAGGGTTCAAGAGATCAAACCCCACCCATGACCGTACCATTGAATCTGCTATCTTAATAGACACCACAGTATAGTATTAACACAGCAACCCATGCTCTCTCAAAGGCCAAACAAAACATTAGCTAGGGCTACGAATCCTACTAAAACGCAGAAGGTTTCACCCAGCACTTTGCAACCAAACATTACGCATTAAACCACAGACAAGCATTTTATGCACCCGCAGGTTATAGGATCGCATCCCTCTACCATTCATTCAATTGAAACCCTTATTGTTTCTACCTATTGCAAACATCAGTAACACAACAGCAGGAATCAAACCTTAGTAACAATAGTAACATTTCAGACTTATAAACTTAGCTTCAAGGTTACGTTTCATCCTATCAAACAATCATGGTAGCAAGCCAACACATTTCTAAAACCTTAGATACAGACATCATTTCCCATTCAATAGATGGAGCCACGATAGCCACATGAAGAATCAAGACTCTCAAACCAGTATTTCACATAAAGCAAACGCAAAGACTAGTTAGCTGTATGTATCTCCCTAATAGGTTCAAAGTTTATAATGCAGAGACTAAATAGGGTGCCAAACATTTACAAAATTATACAGAAAGGCCATCCCAAGGCCCATTCAACTAAATACGCAGACATAGGTCTCGAATGTAAACCCCAGTTCATATTGGGCATTATTATTATCAACAAGCTTCAACAAAATTCAGAAATTGAGCCGAATGGCCCAAACCTCCCACTAAGACCCTCTAGGGCCTATAAAATTCAAAAGATACATTTGTTGCAACAGTCCAGACAACGACGACTTATAGGAACTCAAAGCTTGTCACAGTGAACCCAATCAGGCTCACGAGGTTCCTCATAGAAAACACAAACAGTAACACTCCACAGAGGCGAGAGGAGGAGATAAGTAATGGTGGACTCTGAACTTACCATTTGCAATGCCTCCAAGTCTAGTCTTGGCCATCAACTAGTAACCACGCAGATGGAGAGGGCCAAACGAATTACCTGTCAAGCAAGTAAAACATACCAGTCAGAAACCTGAGCTTATTATCGTTTTTACCAATTTAAATTAGCAAGTAAACAAGGATGATATTACCTTCATGTTTATCTGTCGCCATCTCTGCATATGAAACCCTTATGGTGTGCTGACCATGAGCCAAGCTCAGGTCAGAACACGAAACCCTCAAACGTATCCAACACATAGACAGAGGCAAATGAACTATGAAATTGAAACCCTCGATGGTGTAGAAACCAAGTAGAAACCCTCAGCTTAGTTGGCAACATTGGCCATGTGCCATCGTAGAGTTGAATTAAATGCCACTATCAACCCCAATAATTCGATACTAGTCGTGATCTCTATAGTAGCAGAAGCATTCACTATCAATAAAGTAATTGAAAACGCAAGGTGTGATACAAAGACCCCAAGCAGTGTATAAGGCCAACAAGTAATTTCAAGGTCAACATGTTTTGAAAGCTCAATAAGGACTTTAATTTCCAAGAAAGAATTTCAAGGTGACAACCTCCAAATGTTACATACATTAGTTTTAAATAAGTGTTGGACTTGCGAAATGAGCACCATAGGTAGACACCTCTGTAAGTACACCTGCAAACCAGGTACAAAGTGGATGCATTAGCGAACTCGCTAAGTAAGTCAGGAGTCTCCATTTTCTTACCCCTACCTCTCGGCAGCCTTTCCGGGGTACCTAGCCCTTTGAAAAGACCAAGCATTGTTAGATTTTGAGCATTAATTGAATATACTCTTGGATCTTTACTGAGAGAATAACATGTACAACATATCAAGTATAACAATGCATATCAATCATACCAAGCAATCACATGAGACAATAGACACACAGAGTTTCACTGGGGAAAACCATAAAGGTGTAAAACCCCACAACTTCCTCAGAGATAGATAGAGCAATGATACAACCCAAGTACAAGAGATAGTCTTCTCCTAGCAGCTACTCCTCCTTCCTCACTAGTGCGCCACTTTCCAAGTAGTGTAGAAGTGAATAATGAGATGATCAAATAGAGTGCTCCCACACTCTATTTATACTTATCCTGACTTTCCTAATAAACTAGCAGGGCCGACTTCTCTAGAAGAGTCTAATAGCCTGTGGTTACATTAATCAGGGCCGACCCCACACTTGGTGGTCTAATAACCCATCACAACAAGTTATGACACTTGTGACACTTGTCAATACAAATGAAGACACTTCTGTATAGAGGAATAATACCATCTCTATGGGAGTACAATATACATAGGTGAAATACATTCCAAATTTACATAGACATCAACACTCCCTCTTAAGTAGGAAGGTATTTCTCGACATAGATCTGCTAGCACAAGTCTTCTTCTCTGGATCATCGTCACTGGATCATCGTGATTGAATCATCATCATCGAATCATCGTCATCCTCACTGCTGCTGCTATCTTAATCAATCTCCAATCTACTCATCATAGGAAGTTTTACAGAGCCAATCCTTTTTCATACTAGATGTAGGCCCACCACCTGTAGGTCTTCATCATCTACAGAGCCAGCCCTTTTTCATGATGGATGTAGGCCTAGCCTCCATGTAGGTCTTCAACATTTCTATGAGCAAGCCATCAAGTAGGTACACCTCAGGACTGATTATACTGCCTCTGCAAAACCTGCAAGATCTCCCAAGACTGATTACACTGCCTCTGCAAAACCTGCAAGAGCATCTCAGGACTGATCATATGCCTTTGCAAAACCTGTGTACCATACTGCCACATCATCGTCTTTAAATCACCTCATAGTCCACGGAGCACAACCTAGATGCACACACACAACACTTACACTCACCAGCATGGAAGGACTTTCCTTTGACCGTCCGGGAAAGGCTCACAGCACTTACATCAATGACCATGGGAGGACCAACCTGCCACCATGTCAGAATGACACAGCACTTACATCAACGACCATGGGAGGACCAACCTACCACCATGTCGGAATGGCACAACACTTACATCAACAACCATGGGTGGACCAACCTACCACCATGTCGGAATGGCACAACACTTACATCAACAACCATGGGAGGACCAACCTACCACCATGTCGGAATGCCACAGCACTTACATCAACGACCATGGGAGGACCAACCTACCACCATGTAAGAATAGCCCGTGTGCATCTGTGTCTATGGACTCATCACTTCCCCTTGGAAGGTATCTTGATATGAAGTACACCAAGTCTCCCTCTGAAGTATTCAAACTTCACTCTAGCCAACGGCTTGGTCAACACATCGGCTATCTGCTCATCCGTCGCAACATATAGGAGCTTCACTGCTCCTCTCTGCACCATATCCCTGATATAGTGATACTTGATCTCAATGTGCTTCAACTTGTCATGGAACACTGGGTTCTCCGACAACTTCACACAACTCTGGTTGTCGCAATATATACAGGTAGCACTCAGCTGGAGATCAAACAAATCAGACAGTAGCTTCCTAAGCCATACTGCCTCACAACTAGATGAACAAGCTGTGACATACTATGCTTCAGTTGTACTCAGTGCCACACAGGACTGCTTCCTGCTAAACCAAGAGATCATACCAGATCCCATACTGAAGCAGCACCCTGAAGTGCTCTTTCGATCAATGGCACTGCCTACCCAATCCAAATCAACATAACCCTCTAGGTTAAACTTTTGATTCGCCTCATACTTGATCCCATAGTCAACTGTACCCTTCAGGTACCTCAGAATATGCTTTGCAGCTATCAGGTACATCAAGGATCCAATCATTTGAGGATACATTGTAGCATCAACCGGCTCAGATGAAGCATCACACAGAAGCTTCAGGTTCGATGCCATAGGTGTGGCCATGGCCTTGCAATCCATCATACCGAACCTCTTTAGGATCTCTACTGCATACTTCCCTTGTCCAAGGAAGATTCCATCTGCACTCTGCCACACCTCGATACCAAGAAAGTAGTGCATCATACCCAAGTCCTTCATCTCGAACTCGGCAACAAGCTTCCTCTTCATGTCGACAATCAATCTATCCTCACCTGTTACAAACAGGTCATCCACATACAATAATAGTATCACTGGATTGCCTTCCTCAACCTTGTAGTAAAGGTTGGAATCTGCTTTACTCTTGGTAAATCCCAAACTGGATAGGAATCCATCTATCCTGCCATACTAGGTCCTGGGTGCCTGTTTCAAACCATACAGGGCTTTCTTCAGTTTGCACACATGTGAATCTCGGTCATGTGTCTCGAACCCGAGTGGCTGCTCCACATACACTTCCTCTTCAACTACACCATTCAAGAAAGTTGTCTTGACATCCATCTGGTGTACCTTCCATTTCATCACTGCAACCAGAGCAAGTACTGATCTAATGGAAGTGTATCTAGCCACAGGAGCAAAGGTCTCTTCAGAATCAATCCCTTCTTTCTGGGAGAAGCCACGAGCTACAAACCTTGCCTTATATTTTTCTATGCTACCATCTGCAGCATGCTTGATCTTATAGATCCACTTGGAAGTCACCACAGACTTCCCATCTGGTCTTGGGACCACATCCCAAACATCATTCTTCATGATCGACTAGTATTCCTCAACCATGGCATCCTTCCATTCTTTCTTTTCTGCTGCTTCTTCATAACTGGAAGGTTCTTTGTTCATTATGTCACAGAGTAAAGCAACATAGCTGGTATGTGATCTTGTCCTTTTCCTTTCTCTGTGTTCCTCTTCTGGAATGCCAAACCTTTCTGCATCTTGAATGAGCTCTCTAGCCCATGTTGGTTTCCTCTTGTGAGACTTCTTCTCACGGGGTGGATCTACAGGTTGTTGTGGATCTTCCATTTCACGATCTTCTTCAGGAACTGCTTCATTCATGGTGGTGTCTTGAGTTCTGGATATTCTGGGTTGTTCATTATATTCAACTGGTGTTTTCCTTGATTTGATGTATGCTGAGATTTCATCAAATGTTACATCCCTACTGATATCAATCTTCTTGAATCCTAGGAAGTAGATTTTGTAAGCCTTCGAGCTTTCACTGTAACCCACGAATATGCCCTTCTTTCCTAAAGGATCTAACTTTGTCCTCTTTTCTTTTGGGATGTGAGTGTATACTGGACAACCAAATATTCTTAGATGGCTAACTTCTGGTTTCTTACTAGTGAACACTTGTTCTGGTGTTTTGTTGTCAAGTATCTTAAGAGGTGTTCTATTCTGCACATAAACAGCTGTCCTTGCTGCTTCATCCCATAAGTGCATAGGTAGATCTTGGTCATGAATCATTTCCCTAGCTGCTTCCATGATTGTTCTATTCTTCCTTTCGGCAACCCCATTCTGTTGTGGATTGTAAGGAGTAGTCAACTCCCTCTTAATCCCTGAATCACTGCATAGCTTCTTGAAGTCACCTGAAGTGAATTCTCCACCATTGTTGGATCTAAAGATCTTGATCTTCATGTCAGTTTGGTTTTCTATCAAGGCTTTGAATTCCTTGAACTTGTCAAACACTTCATCTTTGTTCTTCAAGAAGTAAACCCAAGTCTTCTTAGAGAAATCATCAATGAAGGAAACATAGTATACATACCCACTCAGAGAACTGGATGACATCGGACCGCATACATCAGAGTGGATGATTTCCAAGATTCTTTTTGCCTTGCTTTCACTGCTTGGAAATGTCTTCTTTGTGTTCTTTCCCTTTGCACAACCTTTGCAAATGCCTTCATGCTTTGACTAGATTTCAGGAAGACCTTCCACTGCTTTGCTTGCAATTGGTGATGCCCTATAGTGCATGTGTGCAAGCCTTCTATGCCAAAGTTCACTTGGCTCTACTGAATCATGGACCATGGCTTGTTCTGGTTGGCCCTTCAATTTGTATAATCCTCCCTCTTGCTCTCCAATCACCACTGCATCATCTATAGTCTTACCCTTTGGCGACATTAGGACTTGGCCATCTACAAATGCAACCCTCATGCCTTTTGCATCCAATGTAGATATGGAGAGTAGATTCTTCTTGAGACCTGGAACATATAGTACATCTTTCATCTTCATAGACTTTCCAGAGTCTAGTTTATAGGAGGCTTCACCACTCCCTTTTATTGGATACTAGTAGTCATCCCCAAGTTTCACCTTGTGGGGTGATTCATGTTCAGATAGGTTCATAAAAGATTCCTTGAATCCTGTCATGTGTTTAGAAGCCCCACTATCTATAACCCAATCATTACTTCCATGAGTAATGGTTCCAGTGAGAGCATAAATCAAAACATATTCTTCATCACTTGAAGAATCTTCACTATCTTCTCTAGCCCTCTTCCTGGGAGGTTCATCATCCTTTGTAGCATGAGCATGATGTCTTATTTTGATGTTCTTCTTCTTGTGAGAACCATGTTTCTTATTTCTGGGAAAGTCTCTGGAATAGTGTCCCTTTTCATCACATGTATAGCAACGGGCATAGGTCATGTTTCTTCGAAATATGGGACTACCCCTCTGAATCTGATGGTGATGTATTTCTTTCTTGCCATGATGGTGATTCTTTTTTTCACCATGACTTTTGGAGTGTGCTGTGAGAGCTTGGTCTTCATTCCCCATCTTCTCTTCTCGAGCTACAATTCGAGCTTCCTCCTATGAGCATTCTTCCTAGAGCCTACTGAATGTGATAAGTTTTTTCCTAGCACAAATTCCTTGGATGAAGGAATCCCATGACCTAGGAAGGACATTAAGAGTGGTCATTACCACTTCTCCATTTTCTATGTCTTCTCCCACAGCTTCAAGTTGTTCTTTTATATGGGAGACCCTTGAGAAATAAGACTGCATAGTCCCTGCATTCTGGATCTTAACATTCTTCAATTGATTCCTCAAGGTCATCTTTCGATTTATGTTCTTCCCTTCGAATAACTTGGTCAGGGAATCAAACATATCCTTTGGTGTCTTTAGAGATGACACATGTGGTATGAGATGGTCTTTGATAGAATCAGCAATGATCCTCTTAGCTTTGACCAAATTCCTTTTGTGTAAGTCCTTAGCCGCTTCTTCCTCTGGGATAGGGACATCTTCACTTATGTAAGTGTCCAACTCATTTTCTTCCAGAATTAACCCAATCCTATACTTCCATGCTTGGAATTTATCATCCCCTTCAAGCTTATCCTCAAGCTTGGTGTGGTGAGACATCTTTTAAAGAGTACTTCAAATGGAAATAGAAAAGATTTAGGTCTTACCACTTGATTTGCTAAAAACTGGATCTGGTCTCGGATTAGGGTTTGTTAGAGAAACCCTAAAAATTCAAACTTTGAATTTGAAACTTCTGGGAGGATAGAAAGATGCACCTTGATGAGCTGATTAGCTTGGTATACTTAGAATTTGAAAACTACAGAATTTCACCCTTCATAAATGTCTTTTAGTCTTCCTGGATTCACTCGGGAGGACCCTGAATTAGGGTTTGGGTTTTCCGGAGCTTCACCCAACCAAAAAGTTCAATCCAAAGCTCTAAACTTTGATTTTTCCAAGGAGCTTCCGGCTATGGTCTCAGATTTCAGAAATGCCTATTTTTGTGGAAACCCTAAATTTTTTGGGCCAAAAATAAAAGTACCCAGAATTGAGATCTGAATGGATAGAAAGATTCACCTTACTGAGGAGAGTCAATCTATCATATTGAATTTCCAAAATCTGTGGAGAGAAACCCAATAAACAAGAAACCCTAGTTTTCGCAACTGCATAGTGTCTTCTTCTCAGGTTAGCTATGATACCATGTTAGATTTTGATCATTAATTGAATATACTCTAGGATCTTTACTGAGAGAATAACATGTACAGCATATCAAGTATAACAATGCATATCAATCATACCAAGCAATCACATGAGACAATAGACACACAGAGTTTCACTGGGGAAAACCATAAAGGTGAAAAACCCCACAACTTCCTCAGAGATAGATAGAGCAATGATACAACCCAAGTACAAGAGATAGTCTTCTCCTAGCAGCTACTCCTCCTTCCTCACTAGTGCGCCACTTTCCGAGTAGTGTAGAAGTGAATAATGAGATGATCAAATAGAGTGCTCCCGCACTCTATTTATACTTATCCTGACTTGCCTAATAAACTAGCAGGGCTGACTTCTCTAGAAGAGTCTAATAACCCGTGGTTACATTAATAAGGGCCGACCCCACACTTGGTGGTCTAATAACCCATCACAGCAAGTTACGACACTTGCGACACTTGTCAATACAAATGACAACACTTCTATATAGAGGAATAATACCATCTCTATAGGAGTACAAGATATGTTGGGTTGGGCCCAAGTGGTTTGGAAAAACATACAAGTATGGAAAAACACATGTAGCATGTTGCAACAGGAAGAAAAGGCAATTTTGATAATTGCGCATTGTGCACTGCGGCAGGGAGAGAAATCCATTTTGGTAAAAGCACATTGCGCGTGGCGGCAGGCGACAGACAATTTTGGGGTTTCGCGCGACAGCAATAGCTAAGGCACGGTCGCGTAGTAGGATGATGCGCATGGTAGCGCATGAGCTATTTTTGGTTCAGAACATGGGTAAATGTCAGATAGGGACATGACCTATTTTGGGTAAGGAACAGGTGGACGACAGATGAAAGCGACCTATTCGAACGTGTGGCGGTAAGCAGCGGAGAAGCTAGGCCACGACGCCGATGGCGACAGGTAGGTGGAAGGAGTGGACATGGATAGGCCATGATGCAGTTGTAACCATTTTGAGGATTGCGGTTGTCAGACGAGCGTGTGATCCACGAGTGGCATAGATGGAACAGATAGAGCAGGTTGTCGACGGTGACAACCACGGTGGCAGTTAGCCACGCTAGTTTTTGAAACCTTACGATTTCAGCCTAATGATTGTAAAGACATGACCTACGGGAATGATCTATAAATAAGGCACAATTTGGTAAGGGAAGGGTGACTCTTCATTTTGTAAGTACTGATTATTGTAGAATCTTAAGCTTAGAAGAGCCATTGTAAAGGCTCTACAGCTGAGTGCACAGAGACCTATCTGAGAGAGAAGAGAGTCTGCAGCTGAGTGCGTAGACTAAGAACGGTTGTACCCTTCCCATTAAGAGCAATATTAACAACCGTTCTTGTGGACGTAGCCTCCATCTGGGGGGTGAACCATGTTAAATTCTGTGTTGTGTGACCAATGTGTGTTTATGATTGTTTAATTGCTTGGTATGAATGTTTAATGCTGGAAACTTCTATTATGTGATTGCTTTTATATGTATTCACCATAGAGAATGGGAATAATATGTTAAGTAATGCATGCGCAGAGGAATGTTAAGTATTCAACATGTATGAATCTATCGATTGGAATGTATGAATCAAGCCATTGGGCAAGTGTGAACATTGAGTTTAAGTGCAGCGTTGGAGTGCGCAATAATGTATATTTAGTAAACCATCTACAATTTACTGATAAGAACTTGGACGGAATAAAGGGATAAAGATTGCTAAGTAGAGTGGTTAGAATTGAACACCCTGGAAAGGACGTGCAGTCCCATGGATGCACTGAGTCAATGAAGGTTGATACGAGGTAGGCTGTTGATAGCTTACTGTCGTAACGCAGAGGTACACCATATCGCACAGTCAGTAGAGGCACAAGTGCGCAAGCGTAGTTGCGCGCCGAAGTACCCCACGCGGAACAGAAGGTTCGCGCAGTTACCTATCCGCGCAACCCACAAGGAGTTGCGTTGTTTACTAATATTCCCCCCATCGCATCACCCGGTTGTGGAAACTTGATTCCGCACCCACCCCCTGCAGCTTCGCCTCGGGTGAGACCTCAGGCTACGCGTAGCCTGTTGCCGAAAGGGCCAGTGAATATGGGTTTTATTAGTTCCCTGAACTGCGAAGTACCTGGGTCTACATTGGAAACCTCTAACTCAGTCTAGAAAACCAACAATATACATAGGTGAAATACATTCCGAAGTTACATATACATCAACAAGCATCACACCATGGGCCTCAACCACCACCAACAAAGGTCCATCACACTTGAATTATCAGCGAGACTTTAATAAATATGCACACAAACTCTTAAAATTTTAAGGAAGAGATTTGCATTATTATCCTCTAAACATTTGTACCCTTGTGACATATTTACACTTCTATTCATTACAATGCTTGCGCAAAGCTGTAGGATTCACAACCAATAAAGCCATGACACTTATGAAACTGAGACTCTATTAAATGTCGCAAAAGAAGCATCAGTGTAGAACATTCTTAGCAGTGCTGAAGTTAATTTACATTCATCATTTCTTATCTAGTTTATTACAGTAACATAATTTTTTTTAAAATTTTTACTGTTTTTAGGGACATTACAGTATGTCAAGTGGGAACTCATTCAATGTGGAATTTTATTTTACGTCTAACAATTAGTGCTCACACTTGATATTTGAGTAAACCTACAAGGAGATAAGTTGAAAATACGATAGAAACAAAGTAGTTTTTTTCCTTTCCTTCCAAAACTATTTACCCTTATGGCTCACATCTTATTTTGAGGTCCATTTTTTACTTCAAAATTTCTCTAATGGATATGTAAATTTATGTGGATATTTTGCTCGAATAATTTGTCAAAATAGATCATATAATATTATGCAATGTGTTTATCATGTAGTGTTTTTACTTTATATTTATATTTAATATTACTTCCTTAACACACAAAATATTGAATTAGATTGAAACTAAAATGAAAACATAAAGTAAATAACACATGATCCGCATAATGAACACAAGATGTACCATGTATAAACCCAATATGGGAAAAACCTAGCTAGAAGGTGATGCATATGCCTTGCCTATTTTTTTCTTAGTCTTGAAATGCAAATACCAAAAAAAAATGTACTCACTATGGAGTTTCCATGGACATTGTGACATGTACAAATACTATAGGTTCATCTACTTCCTCTTTTATACTTCAATATGCTACTTCAAATGATTTCCTCTAGTGTGGAACAATACTCAATAAAATAAAAATGCAATCCAATCCTATAATAGGGACCCAATATTTATCACTGTCCTAACAGTTTTCTAGGATTGGGGTTAGGATTTTTTCATGCCTCAAAAACTAATTAGAATTAGGATTTTTTACCCTCTAGATTCTTCTTGAAAGTTTATAGATGACTAGCTCCACATTTGTGAGAATTGGAAGCTAACATAACATCCACTTGGTATCATGGTATTTAACAAGATATGTCAACTTCTGAGAGGCATAATGTGGTGTTCCTTACCCATGTATCTTGAAAATCACACAATATATAACAAGATTAGAATGAAATAAACCAGAAATAAGCAACATTGAACCAAAAATATGGGACAATAATAGCAGAATATGGATGAAAAAGACCTTTTTTATTATGGGAACAATGTTTCTTTCACTTTTAACTTAGGCTTGATCTTGAGTGGTGAAGTGGATGATGAAGTATGGCTAACAAACAAACTAGAATTCAAAGTCAGAAGAGGGGAAAACTTGGGATTTAAGTCTTAAACACTACTTTCTAGGTTTGAATGCCATAATCAACACCTACAAACCACAACACAATCCCTCTCTAATGTGTATTTAGTATCAAATTTAGATGTGTATGTGACTAGGAGATTTATCACATTGAGGATGGATTGTAGGGTCTTGAAAATGGTTGAAGACAAAACCTATACAAACCCTTCTCAAGCTCAAGCCCCATGAATAAAAACCTATACATATCGAGAAAATACAATTTTTGCAATAAGGGTTCAACATTGTAAATACCTCTACTGTGAGTTTCTGGGTAGAGTACCTGCGTGGGAATCGATCAAACACACATGCAAGATCTCACAGAACTCGGTTCTATTACTTGGTTCAAATTCTATGACCCGGGAAGGGATTCACCATGTGTCCCTAAAAGCCTCTAGGAGGCGACTTGCAACTAGACATAAAATGATGACCATGGATTGGATCGACAAACCGTTGACTCCATTGGAATATTGACATTGAAATAATGCTAGGGGGTTCCTCTCTCACATGGGTCCATGGATCAAATGTTGTCCTATTTGACAATATCAGAAACTAGGGTTTCGCTTAGTAAGAGACCATGCCTTTTTTGCAATAAGGGTTCAACAATAGAAAAAACTAGAACGTGAGGCCGTGGATATATTTCCCACATGGGACATACCCAAACATGCTTGTAGGATCTCATAGAACTTGGTCTGCTTCCTAGCTCAAATTTTATGCCTCGAGCAGGGATTCACTATGTGTCCCTAAAAGCCTCTAGGAGGCGAGCTACAATTGAACATAAAATGACGACCTGGTCTCAGATTGACGAACTATTGACTCTGTTGGAATTACAACATCATAATAATGCTGGGGGTTATTCTCTCATGTGGGGCCATCACCCATATCTTGTCTGGTTTGAAAATTTTATAAACTAGGGTTTCACTTAATAAGAGACAATGCAATCTTGTAACAAGGGGTCAACATTGGAAATACCTCTGTCGTGAGGCCATGGGTAGCATTCCCACATGGTACCTACCAAAAAAAATTGCAGGATATCACAAAACTTGTTTTTTCTACCCAGTTTGAATTATATTCCTCGAGCAGGGATTCACCGTGTGTCCCTAAAATATTCTAGGGGGCGAGTTACAACTTGTTAAATGTACAACATCACAAGTCATTCTCCAAGCCAACCTTGTGTAGCCAGGATTGGGCCTCATGTGTTTAGGTAGGTAACCTAAGTTGGACTCATGAACTTGGAGTAGATTATTGAGTTGGACTCAAGAATGATTAAGCCTTCAGTTGTAAAAGGCTATTCCTCATGTGTTGAGGTGAATGATTTGATGTATCAAAGTGATGATGTTGTAAAGTCTTGTTGGACGAGGCTCAATACTTGTGTGTCAAGTCAGATTCTCATGTAGACCTCCAATTATAGAAGGTACCCATGGGGTGTACCTCCAGTTATAAAGGTATATGATTTGCATGATTGAAGCATTAATGTTGTGTGACGTATTACTAACCATGGTCACCAATTGCTATTAAGTCTCCTTTAGAGACTAACCACCTCTAGAGTGAATTAATTTAGCATATGATCATTTGGTTCAAGAGTAATATAATATGATCACATCATCTGACAAATATTCTGAGTATAATCTGATATGATAGATAATTAAATTTAACACATATTGATCATATAGTAAAGATAAGAGATAAAGATAAATGCATAGAGAAAAAGAGAATTCGAATTTCTCATGAGATAACTAAGTGAACTCAAATTGTTAAGCTTCAGTTAAAGCCACAATGTATGTCTCAATTAATTAAAGAACTCACAGTGGTCACTACAAGTAAATCAATCAGCATGATTTGAGTTAAAGAGAGTTAACTAAGTGATAACAAAGAAGATCTAGTTAACTAAGACTTGATATTGCATGAAGACACTTATGTTAAACTAAAAGATGACACTTGATTTGTGACACTTGCATGATGACACTTGAGTTGTGACACTTGCATGATGACACTTAAGTTAGCCACCTAAATAGGTGGGAAATATTTCAGTTAAGGGGCGAGTTCATCCTAAGACTCAGTTCGGTGAATTAATGCACTGCATGAGAAGTGGGGCGCTCTTCTTCATGCAATATTGATACATCTAGATGGAGGGAGAGCTTATCATTAATTTAGAAGATAAAAATAGAAGTCGATGCATGTGAAGAATGTATAAATATGTTATATAGGATTGATGAATTTCAATTTGAAGCGAATTCTCTTCTTCCTTGAAGGCAAGGCACTTCTATTTGTGCATGATAATTCTCTAAGAAGGGAAATCACAATTTTTGCATGTGATGCACCATTACCTATGAAACCATTCGCTACATCTTGCATGGTAGTGATTATTTCTTGTTATTAATGTGTTGGGCACATGGCAAGTTGATACAATTGATCTCTATTCTCTATTACTCAATATTCTCTCTTATCTAGCACCTGGGTGTCCAAAGCAATATGTTATTTTGTAAAAGAAATTCTGTGCTATTTATCATAATTATACTCTACATATTTGTTGGGTTTTTTCATCGTCATTGTTTTGAGGGTTTTCCCTAGGGTATGTATTGTGTTATGGTTGAATGTTTCATGTGATCGAATGGTTCATTGATTCAAGTATTCAATATTTCCGCACTTAAAGTTTTAAAGTTCAAAGCTCATCATATTTGCTAAAACCTTTACATGGTATCAGAGCTAAGGGCATGAAGCAGCTAAGATTTTTCAATAAAACCTGACCCTATGTAGATCCTAAGGAGTGGATCACAATACTTGAGAGCCATGGCATCTATATCTGTTCGATCAAAAGACTGTCTTGAGGGCACTTAGAATTTCAACACTTGGAAGGCGAGGGTGTTGAACATCTTGGACATGACTTGGATGGCTACGTATCCATTGTGGTGGAGGAGCCTAGATCTAATGTAGGGTGCATCAACTTCAAAAAGAACTAAGCTAAAGCCAAATGGATCATCTATTATTCGATAAAGGACAATTTGATGTATGTGATCACTATGTTGAAGACCACAAAGGAGTGTTTTGATAAATTGACAAACCTATATGATAAGAAGGCCCCAAGTGAAAAGAGGTCATTGTAGAATAATATTCGAAACCTAAACATGGATAAGGATGAGACAATGTCCTCCTTCTTCACCAAGATATCTCAGGTAATATATCAGCTTGCTAGTATTGGAGTAGTGGTGGATGAAGATGATCTTCTCCAAACCACTATTGATGGTATCCCATCCTCATGGGAGACATTATTGGCTGTAGTAAATGGCCCAGAGGTACAACCTAAATTCGAAAGGTTGTGGCATGACTACCTCCAAGAGGAGGGGCGAATCTAGAGCAAGTCAGTGTGCATCAAAGAAGAAAACCTTGCCCTCATGACAAGGATGAAGAAAGGAAAGAAGAACTTCTCTCAAAAGAAGTTTTCCCATTCGAAGAAGAAGGTATACAACAAGGGACTTAATAAGTCAAAGGTTAGATGATACAACTGTGACAAGAAGGGTCATTATGCAAGGGAGTACAAAGCAAAGAAAAAGGGAAAAGAAAGGTTTCATGCTTCTACCACTATAGAAGATGAAACTACTCAAAAGAATGCACCCGAAGAAAATGAGACAAGGAGGGAGTATTACCTAGTCTTCGAAATTTTCAGATCCATCATCAAAAGTGAGTACACATGGTTGGTTGACAATGGCACATCCAAACATATGACTATTTATAAGATCACCATCACCAATCTCAAGGAGAAAGAGTTTGCATGCAAGGTAGAGTTGGGAGACAACACAACCTATTTGATCCAAGGAGTTGGATCCACCTCCTTCCAACTGAGTTTAGGAGATATTTTACATGTGGAGGAAATTCTTTATGTTCCAGGACTGAAGAAGAACTTCCTATCAGTTTCGGTTCTCGAAGATAAGGGATTATGAGTTATGTTCATGGATAATCAAGCACTATTATGGTCGAAGAACAAAGACTTGAAATATGCAGGGATGATTGGAATTAGAGAGGGAGGTCTCTACAAGGTACCTGGGAAGTACATTCAAGCTATGGTTCACAACACTATCATTCCATGTGAGCTATGGAATAGGAGGCTTGGTCACCTCCACTACAAAGCGCTACGAGGATTACAACAAATGGTGAAAGGTATGCTCGTATTTGATTTTGAGCATGATAGTGTATGTAGGGGTTGTGAACTTGGGAAGAATTTTAAAAAGAGTTTCTCTAGTAGTACTACTAGATCTAAAGGATTTTAGATTTAATACATTCTAATGTATGTGGTTACATGTCATCCCCTTCCCTAAGTGGCTATTTATATTATGTACTATTTATAGATGACTTCTCTAGAAAGTCATGGATTTATTTCCTATATGCTAAGAGCAAAACCTTTAGCAAGTTTCAAGAATTCAAAGCCCTAGTTGAGAATCAGACGGGAAATCACATCTGTGCTTTGAGATATGACAATGGAGGTGAATTTGATTCACATGTGTTTAATGAGCTCTGTAGTGATGCATGAATTTGTAGACATTTAACTATACCCCACAACCCTCAACAAAACGGGGTTGTTGAAAGGAAGAATAGAACCATATGTGAGGGTACAAAATCCATGGTGCATGATCAAGGCCTTTCTACCTCATTATGGGAAGAGAACACTAATACAACAGTATATATCCAAAATAGAAGTCCTCGTGCCATTCTGGATTAGAAGACACCTAAAGAATTGTTCACTGGTGAAAAAATAGATATTTCACACTTGAGGATCTTTGGGAGTCCTGTATACATTCATGTGCCGAAAGAAAAGAGGAAAAATATGGATCCATCAGGAAAGAAGGGAACCTTTGTTGGTTATAGCAAATCATCCAAATCATACATAAAATATGTTCCATGTGAAAGACACATTGAGGTAAGCGGATCTGTCACCTTCCATGAAGAGTCAACATTCAAGTGATCGGAAGAGATTTAGTATGATACAAACACAAAGGAGAATGAGACCCCTATGATGGAAAACCTAGATACTTATTCTCCCAATTTATATGTTTAGAGGAAGACTCAAACAAATTTCTCAGAATCGCTAGCTCCTAATGAACCAATAGAACTGGTTGATGAACCTCTTGCCAAGAGGAGGTATGCATGGTGCCGAGATATATGACAAGATGAAGAGAGGCATGGGGCACCATCAGGCTCTTCCAGAGAGTGAAAGAAACCTGACAGATATTCAAGGTATGTTGCACAGATGAGTCACATCAGTTATTCAAAGCCTTCCACCTATGAAGAAGCTGCAAAGCAACAAGTATGGAAAGATGCAATGGTAGAGGAATAGAAGTCTATTATGAATAATGATGTTTGGGAAGTTGTTCCTAAACCTGAAGGGAATTCCATAGTTACTTTCATATGGATTTACAAGATCAAGCATGATGCTGATGGCAGTATTGAAAATTTTAAAGCCATATTTGTTGCTCGAGGTTTCTCTTAGATAGAAGGCATAGATTATGAGGAGACATTCTCTCTCGTGGCTAGGTACACCACTATTTGAGTTGTGATCTCACTTGCATTTGTTCTAGGATGGAAGCTTCACCAAATGGATGTGAAGACATCCTTCCTTAATGGTGAGGTTGAAGAAGAGGTTTATGTTCAGTAGCCTGAGGGGTTTGTGGTTCATGGGAAGGAGTCCCATGTCTGCAAATTGAAGAAATCCTTGTATGGGATTAAGAAAGCTCCCATAGATTGGTATTCGAGAATTGACAACTATATTCAGAGACAAATCTTATCTAAGAGCAAAGTTGATCCAAATTTGTACTTCAAAGTAGTGGAGAACCAATCGTTGATATTGGTTCTATATGTTGATGATTTTTTCCTTACTAGAGAGGAACAACTAATTGCTTGGTGCAAGAGGGAGCTCACTTCTGAGTTTGAGATAAAATAATTCGGTCTTATGCACTACTATCTTGGCCTTGAGATTTGGAAAAGAAAAGTTGAGATATTTCTTTATTAAGGGAAGTACACTATTGATATATTGCACAGGTTTTGCATGAAGGATTGAAAATACATGAGTACTCTGATGGTTTCCAATTTGAGGAAACTACACGAGTCATATTCTGGATTGGATCCAGTGGATCCCACTTTGTATAGATAGATTATTGTTTCATTGATGTAATTGATACACTTGAGACCAGATATATGTTATGATATGAGTATTCTAATTCAGTTTATGTCTGATCCGAGACACATACAATGGGTTGCTTCTAAACATGTGCTTAGGTACGTTCGAGGTACAATTTCTTATGGACTCATATATGACTCCACTGGAGGGGTTTTGTTACTTGGTTATACTGACTTTCATTGGGGTGGTAGCATTGTGGACCGAAAGAGTACATCAGGATATTGTTTTAGCTTGGGTTCTTCTATGATCTCTTGGACCAGAAGGAAGCAGGGCTCTGTAGTCTAGAGTACTACAGAAGCATAGTATAGTGCTGGTAGTACTGCCTATCGAGAAGCAATGTGGCTTAGTAATCTACTTGTTGGGTTGTTCGGTAAGAAGCTTGAGTCTATAGTCATTTGGTGTGACAATAAAAGTTGCATCAAGATTTCCAAAAACCCTTTGTTTCATGATAAGTTGAAGCACATTGAAATGAAGTATCACTTCATAAGAGACATGGTCCAGAAAGGTGCAGTGAAACTTCAATACACTGCTATTGATGAGCATATTGCATATTTGTTAACAAAGCCTTTGTTAGTGACGAAGTTCAAGAACTCCCGAGACAAGCTTGGTATGTGTCATGTCCCCAATTTTGGTTCATCCAATACTATGGGTGAAAGGGGACAAAATCAACCCCTAAGGGAATTAAATGGTACTATTTGCTTAGAATTAATTTTGGCCTAAGTCTCCCAAGTTGGCAAATTTATTTATTAAATGTAATTTTGATAAATAAAATTAATGGATAATGAGCAAGTGAGCCAAGAGGGCACCCATGTGGAAGATGTTGCCAAATTGGAGTAGGGGTTAATTTTGAGGCAATTATACCACATGAATTAATTAATTATTAATTAATTGCTTAAATGTTGAATTTGGCATTAATTCTGAGTTGGAATATTTTTATTAATAAATATTACTAATAAATATTGGCAAGTGGTGATAATATGGCTAGGAGGTCGAATTTGGTCATGTGGACCACTCTTGCCTTAGTGGCAAATCTCAGGAAAAGCAAGGAGTCCAAAGGAGGAAAGAAGACAAGGCAAACAAATTAGAAATTGGCAAAAGCAAACAAAAAATCTGGCAAAAGCAGAAAAGTGGAAAGTAAATAAAGTGGAAAGAACAAGAAAAGTTGTAAGTAAAGATTTAGCAACATCCAGAAAGCTAACTAAGGTGCAGTTGCTAATCTGGGTGAAGAGAGACAAAAGTTGGCAAGTTTTTCTAAGACAAAACTTGCTAATTATTCCAAGAAGGTGCCTACATGACTTTGAGTAGGATGGGAAAGTGGTAACCTACTCTCACAAGTCACCAAAGCTAAGTAACTTACTCAACAGGTCATCATAAAGTTTATAAAAGAAGCCAACCAACTCCAATGAAGAAATTTTTTCATTTGCAATTTTGGTTTGAGAGCTCCAAGCCTCTCTGGTTGAGTGTTGTGCCTCAACAAGTTTGCTTGGGTGATGTGCCCCAAGACTTTGTGAGTTATCTAAGAGTGTTATGCAGGTCCAGAATATGTTATTGCATCCAATAACATTCATATCATTCCAGCCATGAATATCTATAGTCAGCTTGAAGAGGAGGACAATTCTACAGTGGATTAGCAGCTAGATTTGAAGGAAAATAACCAGAAGGAGGAGCTAGTTCTCAGGAATTGCGCCCATAATCTCCAGGAAGTTCATTATGCCATGATTTTCAGCATATCAGAGAGTTATATGTCCAGATATCAGATTCATATATGATCCTCACTCTCTTCTTACATTCTTCTCCCATTCACAGCTAAATCTAGAGGAGCTTTCCCCGAAGGAGAGGGTGGCTTAGTGAATGCGCCCCAATCAAGTCCAGAAGCTTAGTATGCAGCCAATGAAAGTCACATGTCTGAAGAGGACAGACATATGGCTGATCAAATTCCATATGATTCAGCAAATAAAGGTGTTTTTCCATCCATTGGTTGGATGGATAGAGGCATCACTAAAAGGGAAAACCTAGAAGGTAAGAATCTTATGTTTTGTTGCAAGAAAATTGTTTTCATCATTGCTGATTTTTATATGATTTGCAAGCAGTAGAAAAGGCATGATTTGCAGCCATCTGATGTCACTCATCCACAAATGGATTGGGTGAAATATTACCTGACAGACATGAAATCTCCTTGCAAAAATGTTTTTGCTTATGGTCAAGGGAAGGCAGCTAAGCAAGAAAGTTGCCAAGATAAATTAATGATTACTTGCAGAAGTTGGCCTACGTGGAGGGAATCCACATGCTTGGAGATTGGAAAAATGCAGTTGATACTTTGGGATCCAGGAATTCCTTGGAGTGATAACTTTCTAGAGGTGACAAAAAATTATGGGTCCTTACGGTGGAAGTAGTGGGACTCGGGAATTCTACTCAGTTATATTAACTGGGTTAAGATTTTTGTTCATGATTTAGTGCATATAGAGTTTACAGTGCAGTTTAGTCATATTACATTTTACTTAGATTTTTTTGAAGGCCCCAAGTTTAATTTTCAGATTTTTTAGTGGATGGGCACAAATAAAATCAGAGTGGTGTAGCAGAAGCTTGGTGGAATCCTAACATTGCTTGAGGATAAGCAATCTTGGGAAGGGAGGACTGTCATGTCCCCAATTTTGGTTCATCTAATACCATGGGTGAAAGAGGACAAAATCAACCCCTAAGGGAATTAAATGGTATTAGTTCTATTTGCTTAGAATTAATTTTTTCCTAAGTCTCCCAAGTTGGCAAATTTATTTATTAAATGTAATTTTGATAAATAAAATTAATGGATAATGAGCATGTGGACCAAGAGGGCACTCATGTGGAAGATGTTGCCAAATTGGAGTAGGGATTAATTTTGAGGCAATTATACACATGAATTAATTAATTATTAATTAATTGCTTAAATGTTGAATTTGGAATTAATTCTGAGTTGGACAAGGCAAACAAATTAGAAACTAGCAAAAGCAAACAGAAAAGCTGGCAAAAGTAGGCAAAAGCATAAAAGTGGAATGTAAATAAAGTGGAAAGAATAAGAAAAGCTATAAGTAAAGATTTAGAAACATCCAGAAAGCTAACTAAGGCGCAGTTGCTAATCTGGGTTTAGAGAGACAAAAGTTGGCAAGTTTTTCTAAGAC
Organism: Larix kaempferi; assembly: GCA_027924585.1. NCBI lineage: Eukaryota > Viridiplantae > Streptophyta > Pinopsida > Pinales > Pinaceae > Larix > Larix kaempferi. The sequence goes on along the minus strand of BSBM01000418.1, from coordinate 9,771,318 downwards.
AAAACTTGCTAATTATTCCAAGAAGGCGCCTACATGACTTGGAGTAGGATGGGAAAGTGGTAACCTACTCTCACAAGTCACCAAAGCTAAGTAACTTACTCAGCAGGTCATCATAAATTTTATAAAAGAAGCCAACCAACTCCAATGAAGAACTTTTGTCATTTGCAATTTTGGTTTGAGAGCTTTGAGACTCTCTGGTTAAGTGTTGTGCCTCAACAAGTTTGCTTGGGTGATGTGCCACAAGACTTTGTGAGTTATCTAAGAGTGTTATGCAGGTCCAGAATATGTTATTGCATCCAATAACATTCATATCAGTCCAGCCATGAATATCTATAGTCAGCTTGAAGAGGAGGACAATTCTACAGTGGATTAGCAGCTAGATTTGAAGGAAAATAACCAGAAGGAGGAGCTAGTTCTCAGGAATTGTGCCCAGAATCTCCAGGAAGTTCATTATGCCATGATTTTCAGCATATCAGAGAGTTATATGTCCAGATATCAGATTCATATATGATCCTCACTCTCTTCTTACATTCTTCTCCCATTCACAGCTAAATCTAGAGGAGCTTTCCCTGAAGGAGAGGGTGGCTTAGTGAATGTGCCCCAATCAAGTCCAGAAGCTTAGTATGCAACCAATGAAAGTCACATGACCTGTAGGTGACCTGATCATAGCTCAGGATCAGATCCACAGTAATATTCTCATTCTTCCTCCATTTCTCCCACTATTGTAACGAAAATCTAGCCTGTGAGGCATGTACTTTGGAAGGAAATCTAATAATGAGAAAGAAAGTGTTCTGAACCCATATTTTTGCTTATATGTGTTGAATATACTTTATCAGATCATTATCTAATAGCAGAACAGATTATTTGAGTTTTTGGAGCAGTTAGATGAATTACAATGCAAGACTAGCTAGTTGGGTGCTTATTCTAGACTAGTTTCACCATATTTACTGCTAAATATTTTCTGAGAGTCCATTTTTCATTTTTTCAATTGGAGGAGGTTGATAACTAAGTATAATATCCATATCAGTAACTGTAATAACAATTTGGATGCTTTTAGCCTCGTTTTGGAAATCTTGTAATTTGACTAGCTCAGCAATCCACCATGTGCAATTAATCCCAAATTACTCCAAACTCTTCCAAGTTCATCCAGTATTTATTCCAGCATACCTTATGAGTTACATGACTAATATATCTTTTTCCTAAACATTATTAACCCTCACCCAGTCTTGTTGGCATATGCTAGAAGCCCAGGGAGCCTCGAAGTAGACAATAGATTTGTTCTATTGTTGAAAAGTGAATGGCCCTAGTACTTTGTGCCAAGGAATTTTGCTGAAACCATATTTTTCTGCTGCTACACACTCTCACCTATAATTTCAAGAACTTAATCTCTCTCCTATCATCCCCATTCAGAGTTTCCATCCCCGTCACTTACATCTTGTACAGTCTGAGAGTTTTCCTTAACAATTGCTAGAAAATTTCCATTAAAACTCTGAAGTGGAAGTTAATATTTTGGTCAGATCTTGCCCAAGATATTACAGTGGTATCAGAGCTCTTTCCTCTACTTCTGTTGAAAGAAGACTCTTGATTTAATGAATTTGCAGTCATGTTAATATTCAGTGAAGAAGACTCTCACTCATATGATGTTTTTAATGAGCAATATGATGATGAAAATGTTGAACCATATGAAGAGGAGTCGACCCCTGTTGGAAATTTCTATTTGCAAAAAGTTGAATATGATTCCCTTGTTGAACATATGTTTGAAAAGGGCATAGGAAAAGACCTACCTGTGGCTAACTGGGATTATGAAGGAATACTCAAAGGAGGGAACCCTAAGAAATCCTATGAGTACTTCATGGAGTACTCTGCCTTGAAGAAGGAGGTTCAGAAGTCCCTGACCTTTAGAGACTATTGTGATTTAGAGATTCATATTTTATTCAAAGACCCCTGCAATAGTGATAGCAAAAGAAGGATTGCACATATGGTTGATGGTGTGTGTAAAGAAGTCGAGCCAAGATTTTTACCCCTAGAAGCTAAGATGGATAGGAGGGATAAAGATGTGTCCTCACAGACAGGAAAAATCAAGGGAGGAAACCAAGAGCCACCTAGTTCTTCTGGTGGAGAAGAAGCCAAAAAGAATAAAGATGAATTTTCAGCCCTACATATGGATCCATCCCAATCTCAGGGAAAAGGAATCAAGAAGGAAGTTTCATCAAGGCCATTGGCAGGGCCAAGCATTTTGAGACTGATTGGTTTTCCTTCAGGAAGGAAGTCCAAAGGTTGTGATCTAAGCACCACACAATGTGGAGAGCCATTAATTTTCTTGGAAAGAAATGACCAAGAATACCTTTCTGGTGCCCCATTACTCCAAGAAGTGGATGAAGAAGGTTAATGCATAGTGGAAGATCCAGTAGTCAAACATTCGATTGTTGGAGATGAGGGAGGTAAAATCACTCTCAATATTTTGATGGTTGATTTCAAAATAAGTGCAGAAGAAATGGGACAGAATGATGAAGGTGAGACATCTTTTGGATCTGATCTAAAAGAGGAACATAATTCAGATTTACAATCACCCCTTGAGCCTCACCAGGAAGCAGAAATTGAGCACATCTCAGTAGGGTGTGAAGCAGAGAAATGGGTGGATGAACAAGCCATCATAATTCCACCACATAAGGAGGAGAACATGACACATGGTGAATTAGTAATTTCTGATTTTTATGTGTCATTAGGTCAAACTAAGATGGAAGCCATGTCCATTGAAAATTTCAGAATGTTTGAGCCCCCTAGTGATGAGGTTCATAATTCTAGTGTAAAAAATGAAAGTAGTGTGAAGGCTGAAACTTTGAGAGAGGATATTTCTGTTGCACCAAGGATGAATGAACACTTATGTTGCAGCCCAAATTATGTTTTTGAGGACATAAAAGATGAATATATTGCAGCAGCAACATATGGATTAGATTTCGAAACCTCAAGTGCACTACTTGAAATCGATCCGGTGATGGGAAATGAAGAGGAGGAACATTTGCAAGAGCCTCATCTTCTTGCAAGGTCATCGAAGATGGATGAACAGAAGATCCAAGAGGCCCTGAAAATTCTCCATGACACTCATTCTTCAGTGTCGAGGTTGTGTTGGGAAGCTGCTTTAAGGGAAGATCAATATTTCTTTGCAGCCATGGAGAATATCCAAAAAGCAATGTCCACAATCAAAGGTAATTTCTCACAGTTGCTTTCAGATAAAAATTACATGTGTGAGCTTGCTGAATTGTTGCGGGATGCATCATTGCATGATGAAGAAAATATTTGCAGATATGAAGAAGAGAACTATAATCTCAAAAGTGAGTTGTTGGCCACCCAAGATTCTTTGAGATACACTCAAAGTGCTCTCTCAGAATCCCAAATGAAGATAGAACAATTCCAGCAAGAGTGGAAAGAATTGACTGAATCCTAAATTTCTCCTAAGAGTCATCCCTTTTGGGTCAATGACATAAAATATTACCTGAAGGAACCTCATGATTGGGTAGACCATGAGGAGCAGTCTATGCGGTATGTGCTTGAAGAATGTGCATAAAAAGTGGGTGAAAAGCAAGTGCATGATGTTTTCAAGAATGAACATGAGAGGATCATTGAAGAAGGTCTTTCTTCCAAGGAAGGTGAAATTGATTTCACCATAGATGGTTCAGCCGTCAATAGAGAGGATACATCCACAACTTCAGTAGATGAAATGTTTAGAAGCATGGCTCACCACCCTTCATTCCCCACTTCACATTCAGCCACAAACCTTGGGAATGAAAATTGGGTAAAAGGATTCTATTTTTTTGTGTCACATGATGAGTAGAAAGATCCTAAATTTGAGTCAGATGACATGTTCCTTAACCTGCAGCAGTGGAGGCAGCCCATGCATGTGTGTGCAGCCACTTTTGACAAGGAGGCATCAGATCCACACTTACTTTCAACATGTGGGTCATGTGATGGAGTTTGGCACCCTTGGATCAATGGCAGAGAGTTGAGCCATTGGATGAAGAGGGGAACACCTGTGGAGTTCCGGAGAAATCATGAGTTCTCTTTATCTGAAGAGGACAGACATATGGCTGATCAAATTCCATATGATTCAGCAAATAAAGGTGTTTTTCCATCCATTGGTTGGATGGATAGAGGCATCACTAAAAGGGAAAACCTAGAAGGTAAGAATCTTATGTTTTGTTGCAAGAAAATTGTTTTCATCATTGCTGATTTTTATATGATTTGCAAGCAGTAGAAAAGGCATGATTTGCAGCCATCTGATGTCACTCATCCACAAATGGATTGGGTGAAAGATTACCTGACAGACATGAAATCTCCTTGCAAAAATGTTTTTGCTTATGGTCAAGGGAAGGTAGCTAAGCAAGAAAGTTGCCAAGATAAATTAATGATTACTTGCAGAAGTTGGCCTACGTGGAGGGAATCCACATGCTTGGAGATTGGAAAAATGCAGTTGATACTTTGGGATCCAGGAATTCCTTGGAGTGATAACTTTCTAGAGGTGACAAAAAATTATGGGTCCTTACGGTGGAAGTAGTGGGACCCGGGAATTCTACTCAGTTATATTAACTGGGTTAAGATTTTTGTTCATGATTTAGTGCATATAGAGTTTACAGTGCAGTTTAGTCATATTACATTTTACTTAGATTTTTTTGAAGGCCCCAAGTTTAATTTTCAGATTTTTTAGTGGATGGGCACAAATAAAATCAGAGTGGTGTAGCAGAAGCTTGGTGGAATCCTAACATTGCTTGAGGACAAGCAATCTTGGGAAGGGAGGACTGTCATGTCCCCAATTTTGGTTCATCTAATACCATGGGTGAAAGGGGACAAAATCAACCCCTAAGGGAATTAAATGGTATTAGTTCTATTTGCTTAGAATTAATTTTTTCCTAAGTCTCCCAAGTTGGCAAATTTATTTATTAAATGTAATTTTGATAAATAAAATTAATGGATAATGAGCATGTGGGCCAAGAGGGCACTCATGTGGAAGATGTTTCCAAATTGGAGTAGGGATTAATTTTGAGGCAATTATACACATGAATTAATTAATTATTAATTAATTGCTTAAATGTTGAATTTGGAATTAATTCTGAGTTGGACAAGGCAAACAAATTAGAAACTAGCAAAAGCAAACAGAAAAGCTGGAAAAGTAGGCAAAAGCATAAAAGTGGAATGTAAATAAAGTGAAAAGAATAAGAAAAGCTGTAAGTAAAGATTTAGAAACATCCAGAAAGCTAACTAAGGCGCAGTTGCTAATCTGGGTTAAGAGAGACAAAAGTTGGCAAGTTTTTCTAAGACAAAACTTGCTAATTATTCCAAGAAGGCACCTACATGACTTGGAGTAGGATGGGAAAGTGGTAACCTACTCTCACAAGTCACCAAAGCTAAGTAACTTACTCAGCAGGTCATCATAAATTTTATAAAAGAAGCCAACCAACTCCAATGAAGAACTTTTGTCATTTGCAATTTTGGTTTGAGAGCTTTGAGACTCTCTGGTTAAGTGTTGTGCCTCAACAAGTTTGCTTGGGTGATGTGCCCCAAGACTTTGTGAGTTATCTAAGAGTGTTATGCAGGTCCAGAATATGTTATTGCAGCCAATAACATTCATATCAGTCCAGCCATGAATATCTATAGTCAGCTTGAAGAGGAGGACAATTCTACAGTGGATTAGCAGCTAGATTTGAAGGAAAATAACCAGAAGGACGAGCTAGTTCTCAGGAATTGCACCTAGAATCTCCAAGAAGTTGAGTATGCCATGATTTTCAGAATATCAGAGAGTTATATGTCCATAGATCAGATTCATATATGATTCTCACTCTCTTCTTACATTCTTCTCCCATTCACAACTAAATCTAGAGGAGCTTTCCCTGAAGGAGAGGGTGGCTCAGTGAATGCGCCCCAACCAAGTCCAGAAGATTAGTATGTAGCCAATGAAATTCACATGACCTGTAGGTTACCTGATCATATCTCGGGAGTAGATCCACAGTAATATTCTCATTCTTCTCTCCATTTCTCCCACTATTGTAATGAAAATCTAGCCTATGAGGCATGTACTTTGGAAGGCAATCTAATAATGATAAAGAAAATGTTCTGAACCCATATTTTGTCTTATATGTGTTGAATATCCTTTATCATAGAATTATCTAATAGCAGAACAGATTATTTGAAGTTTTGGAGCAGTTAGATGAATTACAATGCAAGACTAGCTAGTTGGGTGCTTATTCTAGACTAGTTTCACCATATTTACTGCTAAATATTTTCTGAGAGTCCATTTTGTATTCTGTCAGTTGGAGGAGGTTGATAACTCAATATAATATCCATATCAGTCCCTTTAATAATAATTTGGATGCTTTTAGCCTTTTTTTGGAAAGCCTGTAATTTGACTAGCTCAGTAGTCCACCATGTGCAATTAATCGCAAATTACTCCAAACTCTTCCAAGTTCATCCAGTATTTATTCCAGCATACCTTATGAGTTACATGACTGATATATCTCTTTCCTAAACATTATTAACCCTCACCCAGTCTTGTTGGCATATGCTAGAAGCCCGGGGAGCCTCGAAGTAGACAATAGATTTGTTCTATTGTTGAAAAGTGAATGGCCCTAGTACTTTGTGCCAAGGAATTCTGCTGAAACCATATTTTGCTGCTATTGCACACTCTCACCTATAATTTCCTGAACTTAATCTCTTTCCTATAATCCCCATTCAGAGTTTCCATCCCCGTCACTTACATCCTGTACAGTCTGAGAGTTTGCTTTAAAAATTGCTAGAAAATTTCCATTAAAATTCTGAAGTGGAAGTTAATATTTTGGTCAGATCTTGCCCAGGATATTACAGTGGTATCAGATCTCTTTCCTCTACTCCCGTGGAAAGAAGACTCTTGATTTAATGAATTTTCAGTCATGTCAATATTCAGTGAAGAAGACTCTCACTCAGATGATTTTTTTTATGAGCAATATGATGATGAAAATGTTGAACCATATGAAGAGGAGTCGACCCCTGTTGGAAATTCTATTTGTAGAAAGTTGAATATGATTCCCTTGTTGAACATATGTTTGAAGAGGGCATAGGAAAAGACCTACCTATGGCTAACTGGGATTATTAAGGAATACTCAAAGGAGTGAACCCTAAGAAATCCTATGGGTACTTCATGGAGTACTCTGCCTTGAAGAAGGAGGTTCAGAAGTCCCTGACCTTTAGAGACTATTGTGATTTAGAGATTCAGAGTTTATTCAAAGACCCCTGCAATAGTGATAGCAGAAGAAGGATTGCACATATGGTTGATGGTGTGTGCAAGGAAGTCGAGCCAAGATTTTTACCCCTAGGAGCTAAGATGGATAGGAGGGATAAAGATGTGTCCTCATAGCCAAGAAAAATCAAGGGAGGAAACCAAGAGCCACCTAGTTCTTCTGGTGGAGAAGAAGCCAAAAAGAATAGAGATGAATTTGCAGCCCTACATATGGATCCATCCCAATCTTAGGGAAAAGGAATCAAGAAGGAAATTTCATCAAGGCCATTGGCAGGGCCAAGCATTTTGAGATTGTTTGGTTTTCCTTCAGGAAGGAAGTCCAAAGGTTGTGATCTGAGCACCACACAATGTGGAGAGACATTAAGTTTCTTGGAAAGAAATGACCAAGAAGACCTTGTTGGTGCCCCATTACTCCAAGAAGTGGATAAAGAAGGTCAATGCACAGTGGAAGATCCAGTAGTCAAACATTCGATTGTTGGAGATGAGGGAGGTAAAATCACTCTCGATATTTGGATGGTTGATTTCAAAATAAGTGCAGAAGAAATGGGATAGAATGATGAAGGTGAGACACTCTTTGGATTTGATCCAAAAGAGGAACATAATTCAGATTTACAATCACCCCTTGAGCCTCACTAGGAAGCAGAAATTGAGCACATCTCAGTAGGGTGTGAAGCAGAGAAATGGGTGGATGAACAAGCCATCATAATTCCACCACATAAGGAGGAGAACATGACACATGGTGAATTAGTAATTTCTGATTTTTATGTGTCATTAGTTCAAACTGAGATGGCAGCCATGTCCATTGAAAATTTTAGAATGTTTGAGCCCCCTAGTGATGAGGTTCATAATTCTAGTGTAAAAAATGAAAGTAGTGTGAAGGCTAAAACTTTGAGAGAATATATTTCTGTTGCACCAAGGATGAATGAGCACTTATGTTGCAGCCCAAATTATGTTTTTGAGGACCTGAAAGATGAATATATTGCAGCAGCAACATATGGATCAGATTTCGAAACCTCAAGTGCACTGCTTGAAATCGATCCAGTGATGAAAAATGAAGAGGAGGAACATCTGCAAGAACCTCATCTTCTTGCAGGGTCATTGAAGATGGATGAACAGAAGATCCAAGAGGCCCTAAAAATTCTCCATGACACTCATTCTTCATTGTTGAGGTTGTGTTGGGAAGCTGCTTTAAGGGAATATCAATATTTCTTTGCAGCCATGGAGAATATCCAAAAAGCAATGTCCACAATCAAAGGTAATTTCTCAGAGTTGCTTTCAGATAAAAATTACATGTGTGAGCTTGTTGAATTGTTGCGGGATGCATCATTGCATGATGAAGAAAATATTTGCAGATATGAAGAAGAGAACTATAATATCAAAAGTGAGTTGTTGGTCACCCAAGATTCTTTGAGATACACTCAAAGTGCTCTCTCATAATCCCAAATGAAGATAGAACAATTCCAGCAAGAGTGGAAAGAATTAACTGAATCCTCATTTTTTCCTAAGAGTCATCCCTTTTGGGTAAATGACATAAAATATTACATGAAGGAACCTCATGAGTGGGTGGACCATGAGGAGTAGTCTATGCGGTATGTGCTTGAAGAATGTGCAGAAAAAGTGGGTGAAAAGCAAGTGCATGGTTTTTTCCAGAATGAACATTAGAGGATCATTCAAGAAGGTCTTTCTTCCAAGGAAGGTGCAGTTGATTTCACCATAGATGGTTCAGCCATAAATAGAGAGGATACATCCACAACTTCAGTAGATGAAATGTTTAGAAGCATGGCTCACCACCCTTCATTCCCCACTTCACATTCAGCCACAAACCTTGGGAATGAAAATTGGGTAAAAGGATTCTATTTTTTTGTGTCACATGATGAGCAGAAAGATCCTAAATTTGAGTCAGATGACATGTTCCTTAACCTGCAGTAGTGGAGGCAGCCCATGCATGTGTGTGCATCCCCTTTTGATAGGGAGGCATCAAATCCACACTTACTTTCAACATGTGGGTCATGTGATGGAGTTTGGCACCCTTGGATTAATGGCAGAGAGTTGAGCCATTGGAAGAAGAGGGGAACACCTGTGGAGTTCCGTAGAAATCATGAGTTCTCTTTATCTGAAGAGGAAAGACATATGGCTGATCAAATTCCATATGATTCAGCAAATAAAGGTGTTTTTCCATCCATTGGTTGGATGGATAGAGGCATCACTGAAAGGGAAAACCTAGAAGGTAAGAATCTTATGTTTTGTTGCAAGAAAATTGTTTTCATCATTGCTGATTTTTATATGATTTGCAAGCAGCAGAAAAGTCATAATTTGCAGCCATCTGATGTCACTCATCCACATATGGATTGGGTGAAATATTACTTGACAGACATGAAATCTCCTTGCAAAAATGTTTTTGCTTATGGTCAAGGGAAGGCAGCTGTTAACACCCAAAAAGTGCTCACTAGCTCATTCCCTTATTCACATGCCCCATTTGTCCACTTTTCCACCATCTGAGCCTCTGAAGCCAACAAAAGGTCACCAAAAGACCTTAGTACACCCATTTTTCCCACTCAAAAAGATTATTTTTCCTAAAAAAGCATAAAAAACCCTAAAAAAGGGTCCAAATTCCCAAAAATATTAAAAAGGGAATAAAAATATTAATTTTATTCAAAAAAGGAAAAAGGAGGGAAAAGTACCTAAACCATGTTGGTCAATACCATTAGGTTTCCACAAAATCACAAATGGTATTCCCCACCACCAAAACCTATAAAAAGGTGGTAGGGGCTCCTCATTTCACATCGATCCATATTCCTATCCTCATGCTGCCAAAATATCCCTTGAGTTTTCGGCCATTGTAGCAACCTTGGAGAAAGGACCCATTGGAGATTGGATTTGCTCACCATTGGAGCTACTCAACAACCTTCATCACTTGGAGGTATTGTTATTGCAAGCACTTGCTTGCCCCCCATTTTTCAATACAAAATTATTTCTTATGTTTCTTGTTCTTGTTTTCTAATTCAAAATGCACATGCTCGTTTAGTTTTAGTTTAGATTTAGTTTATTGTTATTTATTTCTATTGAAACTGCTGCTACTAGTTAGCAGGTGCCCATAGCACTAAGCTTGGTTGCAAAACCAAGCCAACAGTTTTTGGCGACTCCGCTGCTTTTGAATCTTTAGATCTCACTTTTGCTTTAGATCTTACTTTTTGATAGTATTAGTTAGTTTAATTCATAGATCTGCCACCCTAGACAGCAGATCCATTGCTGTTCTAGGTCTTGGCCCATTTTTTAGCCATTAACAGCTCGAAATTCTCAATTTTTGAGTTCATTTTTTGGCGTCTGCGTACGGCTTTCGCCTCACAACTTTTTTCCCAACAGTCGCGCGGCTCATCGTGACTGCGCAGCTTTTTCCACGCGGTTCACCGCAGCTTCGCAGCCATTTAGCGCACTGCACATCGCGGCTTCGCAGACCTTTTCCGCACTGCACATCCCGACTGTGTGACGAAATCCCGCGCTGCACATCGTGGCTTCGCGGTCAAAACCCGCGCTGCCCATCGCGACTGTGCGACAGATGTTAGAAAAACAGGATTGCAGAGCAATAACAATAAACAGAAATGCAAATATAATCACACATACACATTACAAGAGAGACACAGATATATCGTGGTTCACCCAACTTGGGCTACGTCCACACTGAATTTGCCAGTCCTTATTATTATTACCATCCAGCAAGATGAAGGGATACAACCTGCAGCACAACCGCTGCACTTCCTCTTCTCTGTTTCACAGTCTCTCTCTAGATCTCAAAGATCTTTACAATGCATAAAACCTAATACATCAACCCTAGCCGTATTACAATGTCATTCTTTTATAAGGGAAATACAATGGGAAAATACCACGGGATACCCAAAACCATGGGCCCGCAAAACAGCTGGCGAAAACAGCCCCAAAAATTTCCTTCGGGGGCGCTGCCCCCGGACCCCTCAGCCAGGGGGGATGGTCCCCCCTGGAACTCCGTGGGGGGGCGATGCCCCCCCACACCCCCCCCGCTGGGGTGAGTGTACAGTCCACCTACATATCATATAGAACTGGGGTACAAACATGGCTGATACAATATCATCTATGAGACTAGAAGATCTGGCTCCACAACCAACAACAGAAACCCGCGCGGTCCATCACGACTGTTCTGTCAAAACCCGCGATGCCAATTTTTTCATTCGGTCGAATCGTTTAAAAAATTATTTTTTTTGCTGTATTATTTGCCCACTTAGCTATTTTTACAGTATCAAAATTCCATCATTGTTTACAGCCATAGAAAAATTTTACTATTTAGAATGCACATGTGAAAAAGTCTTTTTAAATATTTTCAGAAATTGAAAGAAGGCTTTGATTGCATTTTATCTAGATTAAAATTTTTACTGTTTACTTCTTAGATATTTTTGCCCATAGCAGAATTTTAAAAGAAATCCATTTATTTCGTAAAGAAGTTTTATTATTTGCTTTCCTATTTCAAAAGATCCTTTGTTTTTTGAATAGTCCTTGAAAAGCATTTAATTTCCATTTATTGAAAAAGTCATAATATTTGCTTTTTTCAAAAGATCTTTTGTTTTTTGAATACTTAGCATTTACTTTTTCAATTTCATTTTAAAATATCACACGTGCACCCACTCAAACACTAATTTTAAACTGAGCCTTAAAACTTACCCTAATTTCAACCCACTTTTAACCCCACTTGGGGAACACTAAAAGAACTTTGTAGCTAGGTAGTATTGAGGGGATAGGTGTTCCAATAACACCCCTCAGTTATTACATCTGAGACATAGTTGTTGTCCATTAGGGAGCTAAAATCTCCTAGTACTTTTTGGCACGGTCACAACCGGTTTATGGGAAGGCCTCTCCCCTAGGAGGGTTGAAGTCGCGAGGATGGTTCCGGAAGCCTGAGTGGAATACCAAAATCCATTCAGTAACCGAAGGGATACCATTCGCAGTTCTCGGGATATCCCTGTATAGGGGTATTGCGATAAAGGACCAAATGGCAGATTTACCTTTTCTCGACGTGTCATGAACGGAGTATCCTAGTAGCCATTCTTTAGGATTGATTACCCGGTGTCCCTCCCGGTAGGGGGATATCTAGCCGTTGACTCAACACTCAATATTGTCTGACTTGGATTTCATCACCTTGCATAGAATATAGTTTGTTGATTCACAATACTTTTAGTTAGGTGTTTGCATGATTCAACCCACCTTTGGTCTAGTTACACCTATGTTTTCTAGAAGCTGTTTGCATGTTGGTACTCTGACCATTTTTTGCTTCCCTCCACTTATTATAGCACAGCTGCTATAATAAGTTCCTTTTTGAGGTTGATTTTTTGGCCTGAGAGCCTTCATTTTCACTCCCCTTCTTGCACCCTTGGTTGCATTAGGGTTTTGAGTTTTTTATACATTACCATTTTACACATACAGATTTTTACACAAAAAACTTATTTCTCACCATTGAGAATTTTAGACGCTCTCGTCGTCTACAGGGCGAACTCCCAGAGTTCAGTCTACTTGGCTCGCCACGTCACCGATGCCGAGCCTTATCCCTTGACTCGACACATCGTCAGTCAACCAGACATTCATCCGATTCTGACACGCCTCACTTCACATTTGATCTAGAGGCAGAATTCGAAAACCCCACAGAGTTATTCCCAACCAACCTTATGGCTGGAACACCTTTTGACCCACTTTTTACCAGCACCATAGGTGAGACATCCATAGACCCTTCTACTGCGGTGCCATCCATGGCAGCAACCACCCCCCTGGGTATGCCTAATATGGGCAACACTCCACCCTTAGGAATGCCCAACACAGGGCCACCACCTTTTATAGGAATCCCCAACACAGGGCCACCACCTGTTATGGGTATGCCCAACATAGGGGTCACACCCCCTCTGATTCCCACAACCCAGATTCCAGGAATCACCACTACTATTCCTAACCCAAGTGTAACCCATGTTGCACTTGGAAGCGCTGGCCCATACCAGACCACACCTATTGGAGGACACATACCTTCAATACCTAGCATACCTTTAGGCGCTACTAGAACCCCACATCATACCACCATGACTAGGCATGTCCCAGTCCCAGTCACTACATCTGCTAGCTTACCGTACATGGCAAGTCTGAACTTGCCAGACTTAGTCAGGCTCACCAATGATCCTATCAGACACGATCCTGCATGGCCTCAAATGCCCACCAAACTCCCCTCCGACATCCCTAAGTTTGAGGGCAAGGAAGGTGAGGACCCACTGAACCATATCATGTCCTTCCATCTATGGTGTTCCTCCAACTCAATAGTGGATGACTCAGTCCGCCTCCGTCTGTTACAGCGCACCTTCACTGGCTCTGAAGCTAAGTGGTATATCGAGCAGCCCCATGGGACGCATGCCACCTTTACCTCCCTTGCCTCGACCTTCCTGGAGTTCTTCCAGTTACCTGTCTGCTACGATGCGGGAGTTGAGATCCTACTGTCTTGCAGACAGAACACGGCCACCCACATCACTGACCACATTCATGAGTGGCGTCGACGCCAAAGCCTCTGCAAAATCAAGTTAGACGACCGTATCTTCCTAGATTGGTTTCTAAAATCCCTCCTCCCTCTCATTGCGAAGGATGTGGCATCCGAACGACCCCAGTTTGAAGAAGAGGCCATCCTCAAAGCCCAACAGTTTGACCTCATTTACGCCCAGTCGGGTTATTTGTATACCATTATACCTGACGCCCCTCGGGGCGAGTCATCCCAACATGATGCACTGAGGGCATCCCACGCCGCTGATGGAATCATTGGTCGTATGGCCTCGCATCCACAACCCTTTTCCATTGTACATCCTAGATATGGTCCTGACCTTTCGCGGGCTACCTCTCAATCTGGAGCAACCAGTTCATATGCTCCCATGGCACATCACCACCATACCCACGGACCTTCATGTCCACCCCAGTGCTTTGGTCATGCACCACCCGCATATGCCCCCCCCAGCCGCACCTCAACCAGTGTACTACCCACAGCTAGCTGCGACAGCTAACCCAACACCTCCAATAGCTCAGGGTTACCAGCAACCCCAGTAGGTATTTGGTCCACTTCCAACCCCACCGGTGTATTATCCACCACAACCTGCTCCCGCACCTGCGGCGAACCAAAATCCTCCCACTGCTCAAGGGAAAGTGTACACACAGCACAACCAACCCCAGCACCAAAACAACCAGTGCAACCAAGGTGCACAACAGAACCGTGGTAGAGGTCGTAACCACGGTAATAACCAACAACATCAGCAAGGTCCTCCACCTCCCAATCCTCCCCAAAATAACAATGCTGCTCCTCCCAACTGCAATCCGGATCGGAATCCCAAGCAGCCTAGAAATAATAACCTCAGAACAAACCACCCTTGTTCTATCTGCGGGGTCTATGGTCATTACACGCATTCTTGCCCACATTTGGAGCGAGCTCAGCAACTCTGGACCGATGATGCCCATCGTCAAGGGCAAGCGGCTCCTCAGCTGCCACCCAACCCTCCACCACCTCAACATCAACCGTTGGTGCTGCAAAACCCCTTTCCAAACTAGGGTGTAGTGAACACTCGGCCGTTAGCTCCCCCTCAGGGCAACGTGCCACCACAACAGATCACTTATGCAGCCCCTAATCAACCCATGTTCGATTCAGGTACTCACCATTTGTTGATGATGTCAACTGCCGATGCCAACCTCCAAACCCGTCAGAACCAATATGGCTCCACTTCTGAAGCCCCTCCCGTCGACATGAACACTAACGTTAATCCCACAGATCAAACGTTACGTATACCTCCGGCTCCACTTGATGGCACTTCCAAAGCACCTCGCTTCTGACTTCGTCGCATCAATAGTAATCCCAATGCTCGGGCTGCGTCAAATTACAACATTATCGACGACTTAGCCCAGTCTCCTACAGCCATGTCTGCTTTAGAAGTTTTGAAAAACTGTCCTTCACAGCGCAAGACTTTGTTCTCTGCCATTGGCACTATTGACCCCAATGATTCACAACTGATCGCATTCGATTCAGACCAGTATGAACCACGCCTGCCTTCCTCTTTAGCATTCCAAGTTTCCATTTCTGTTCGGAATCTTGTCATCCATCGGTGCATTATCGATGAAGGGGCCTCTACATGCGTCATGTCCACATTCGTTTGGCAGAAGTTGGGATCCCCTACTCTCCAGCAGTCCACCACTGCGTTGCGAGCCTATGACGGCCATTAGGCACAACCCCAGGGTCTCTTACCTAATGTCCCCGTCCAACTCGTGGGTAAAACCGTGCTCATTGACATTGAGGTCATCAATGCCCAACTGGACTATAACCTTCTACTTGGTCGCAGCTACATGTATGCCATGCGGGCGGTCTCCTCATCCATTTTTCATACCATGCAGTTCCCCCATGAGGGACGCGTGGTCAAGGTCGACCAACTCACCTATTATGACCCCAAGGCCCCCGCCACACCTGAAAATGTTCTCCCCATGGTTGAACAACCTGTTTGTGGTGCAACTACCTCGTTCGTTTCCTCAGTAGGACCCGAACTATACTCCGACGCGCCGATGACTTCTACATTCCAGGCCATTCCACCACCGTCACCGGAGACCCACGTCGCTAACCTCTGTACTCTTTCACAGAATACACAAACACCCAGTAATCAACCACCCTTGTTCCCTAAACCACCATTGGTCCCTAGTCACATTGGTGTTACACCCATCCACACAATCCCCTTTCTATTCCCTCCTTCGGGCGTAGTAAGCGCTTCGGTTATGGCTACCCTTAGTCTCCCCGGGTTAACATTGGGATTACCCATGTGGTATATTACGCCTCCCGTTCCCCCGCCGACACCAAACGTCATCCTGCAACCGGTGCAACCCATTGTTACTTCCACTCAACCACCTCCCGGTATCAATACTCCTTCGTCATCAACGAATCCCCCTCCTCTCATCAGGCCCACTAGGGGCAGAGGCCCACAACTATACACTGCGGTACCCCCACCCAAGGCAGTTAAACCTCCCCCCGTATTTTGTGCTCCTCCCAAATGCTCGTTGTGTGATGAGTTAGGCCATCCAACTCATCAGTGTCCACAGTTACCTGCATTACAGGAACACATGCAAATGTTGGACGACGACCCCAACATCCCGGTGGTCAAACTCGATCCAAACCCCATGCCTCGTGATAAATCACTGCGTACCAACCACCCATGTGCGATATGCGGTATTTACGGCCACTACTCACATCACTGTCCTGACATCCCAGATTACAGAGAAGCTCTCTACGAGACGAACAATTTGGACCTTGAGACGGCACCCCCTACTATCGAGGAGATCTACCCTCCCGCATCATCCTCATCTGGAGAGATTAACACCATCTATATGATCTCTTCGACGACCACTTTCAAACCAGAACCCCTTGATTTATGGTTTGACTACTTCCGTACTGATAAGCAAATCTTGGAAACACTCACTGCACCCGACTACCCGTGGGACGACATGCATCATCGCTCATACTTCCTTCCAGAGGAACCTACATCCACCACGTCTAATCAGCTATCGGTCGAATCGAAAGATTTCATACCCACTAAGGTCGATTGGCTCAAGGACCCCATCCCAGCACCGGATGCCTTCGAAGAAGGGAACATGTCAAACATTTCCCCCATTATACAAATTGATATTTCCACCACACCTGGAAAACCTGAGCTCATCTCGCTGGGCGCATCTTGCACTCAAGCGAAAACTCAGGCATATAAAAAACTTTTTCAAGAATTCCATGATGTCTTTGCCTGGTCCTATACCGAAATGTCTGGTCTTGACCCTGCCATTATAGAACACCACATTGACACATGGCCTGATGTCCCCCCCGTTCGTCAGAAACAGCAACCCATTCATCCTTCCAAGCTCCCCGCTGTTAAAGCCGAGGTTGAGAAACTTCGCGAAGCAGGATTCATTTATCCTATTCCTTATACCACATGGGTGTCAAACCCCGTTCCCGTCAACAAAAAACAAGGCACCCTTAGAGTATGTACTGACTTCCGTGATTTAAACCGCGCTTGTCCCAAAGACAATTTCCCCACGCCATTCATCGACCAACTCATTGATGCGTGTGCGGGACATGAAGTCCTATCTTTCATGGACGGTTTTTCCGGATACAACCAGATTCAGATTCGTAAGGAGGATCAGTATAAGACTGTCTTTACTACCCCATGGGGCACCTTTTCCTATCGTGTCATGCCTTTCGGCCTAAAAAATGCTGGTGCCACCTTCCAGTGGGCCATGACCTATTGTTTTCACGACTTGGTCCATATCTTGCTGGTCTATCTTGATGACCTTACAGCTCGTTCCCGGAAACGATCAGACCACCTTAGCGACCTCCGGCAAGTTTTCCTGCATTGTCGCAAATATAAAATCCGCTTGAACCCACACAAGTGTGTCTTTTGCGTTCCTGCAGGCCGTTTGTTGGGTTTCATTGTTTCCCAGGATGGAATTACTGTTGATCCCCTGAAAGTCAAAGCCATCGTAGACCTTCCCTCTCCGCGCACACTTCGGCAACTCCAGAGTTTGCATGGGCGGTCCAATTTCCTTCGTCGCTTCATGCCTGATTATGCCACCAAAGTTCACGGATTCTTACGCCTACTTCGCACCCACATATCCTTTGTTTGGGATGAGCAAGCAGACACAGCATTCGAAGCCCTCAAGAAAGCTCTCACACAAGCCCCCTTGATCTCCCCGCCGGATTTCTCTCAGGACTTCACCCTTTACGTCTCGGCATCTGAACATGCCGTGTCCGGAGTCTTGGTCCAAGAAGATGCCTCTCACCAAGAACATGTCATTTATTACGTCAGTCAGACCTTGTCTGGCCCACCCCTACGTTACCCATACGAGGAAAGATTAGCACTAGCTGTAGTCTTTTTCGTCCAAAAATTACGACACTACATTCTGCTCGGTCATACCACGGTCGTCGCCGACTCCAACCCTATGGTCTATCTCCTAAACCGGCGGCTCCTACAAGGCCGTGTTGCTAAATGGGTCATTATCCTCCAGGAATATGACCTCACTTTCAAAACTCCCAAGAGCACCAAAGCCCTCGCACTTGCCCATCTGATCACTGACCTCCCATCCTCTTCGTCATCACCCACTATCCAAACGGATCTGATTGACGATCACATCTTCATTATTTCGTCTGACGACCCATGGTACGGTGACATCCTAGTTTACCTCCGCACGCAGAAATTTCAACCCCACATCGATCATGATGGACGCCGTCGTATACGTCACCACGCCCCCCGATACCTCTTGTTAGGGGATGTGCTTTATCGACGCGGCGTTGATACCATCCTACGACATTGCCTATCCCATAATGAGGCAGAACAAGTCCTCAATGATTGTCATAGCGGTGCCTGTGGAGGCCATTTCTCCGTCATGGCCACCGCCCAAAAGATCATTCGTGCAGGTTACTTTTGGCCGTCATTATTTACTGATTGCATCACCGCAGTCAAACATTGCCAAAATTGTCAGAAACTCCCTAAGTGCCTTTTACCCCTTTTTCGGGGCCGAGCAATCCCTTTTATGAAAAAGGCACTTAGGGAGTTTCTGTTAAGCTCTTTTCTGACTCCTAAAACAATGAAAAGATCGCCGAGCAATCTTGCTTCCTTTCATGCTCGCTAAACGTATCTGAAAGGGCGTCTACCTGGTATAAGTTTACCCCTTTTCCGGACCTTGTAGACTAATTACGAAAAAGGTATACTCTAGTCACATCGGCTAGAAGAGTTCTCCATCTGCATCATTTTATGCTTTTTCGGGCCTTGGAGACTAAACTTACGAAAAAGAACACCAATGGAGTCCCCTTACCGCTTTCAGACTCCATAAACATGAAAGCGACCACGAGCAATCACCATCCTGGGCTCGTAAAACCAACAGGACAGTAGTCATAACCACTGCAGAGTCTTCTTATCGTTTTCAGACTCCTTAAAAATGAAAGCACCAATGAGCACGAACAGTCCTGGGCTCACAAAATCCACAGGACAATACCATTTCAGAGCACAATTTTATACCTTCTTGGAGCTCATTAAAACTACGAAGAAGGACCCAACGGTGCTTCTCGGTGCCGCGACGATCACGTCTACTCATATGACAGCTTCCCCATTTTGGTCACCTTTGTTCAGAGTATTCTGTAGTATGTCACCCTGAGAACCCCTCGACAGCACCCATCACCTTGATTCCCCCCCAGAATCAATACATACCCTTCAGTCCTTAAAAGCAGTGATACCCACACCTACAAGTTAGTTCCTTACGCTGCCAGGTCAACCATGTCATCATGCTCTGAACAAAGGAAGTTTGAGTCTTCCCATATTGACCCCAGTTACTTCCCATCCCCACAAGTATGTCAGTCCTACCATCAGTACTACCACACTTCAGTTCTACACGTCGCGCTCCTATCAAGGAAACATCATTGCCTTGTTAGTTGCAGGTCTCCCTCTGTCGACGACAACCAAATTTATTCCATAGGATAGACCTAGAGGTCCCTGTGTCTTGGACTCATCACCATTTATGATGAGTGCCTACGAATCATTTCAAGAAGAGTCCTCAGTCCTTCTCCAAATGGTTGTTTCTCACATGCTCGACTTCAACACCTTGATCGCATCATTGAGACTCGCACAGGGTATCGATCCTTTCAGTTATTAGTCGAAGACCCCGGATACCATCTGACTCCTGCACATTTGAGAGTCTACCTATGGATACAACCAGTTATACTTTTCCTATAGATATTCGGGTTGCGCATGGCGACAGTATTCAGATATACCCCAGTTTCATACTCCCTTGAGTATACAGTTACATTAATTCTCAGAGATGACTCACACTTTTTGAGTCCCTACAAATGTTGGACACCTTCAGTTTCAGCAGTTCAACAGTCATTCCAGTGTATCCGTTATTGAGATCAGTCATGCCATGATCATGAGTACATCCCAAAATCATGTCCCCTCTGGACCATTATGATGTACCAGTATATTTTTTATGTATTAGATCCCCCTTCTTGGGACTAATTGTTATGTATATGTCTTGATACGAGCATGGGTATGCTCGCCTCGTCCATTATCAGAGATTATTCCTCATTCATATTGAGGCCATGTAATATTTTTTGTTTTTGCAGCTTCCAAGGTCCGCAGATCCAATCTCCAAATGGTCTCTTCTCCTCCCTAAACCCCAGAAAAAAGACAAAAGAACTATGATGTCTATCGGCCATACGATGAGCTCCTGCCCTCACACATCAGGGGGCAATCTGTTAACACCCAAAAAGTGCTCACTAGCTCATTCCCTTATTCACATGCCCCATTTGTCCACTTTTCCACCATCTGAGCCTCTGAAGCCAACAAAAGGTCACCAAAAGACCTTAGTACACCCCTTTTTTCCCACTCAAAAAGATTATTTTTCCTAAAAAAACATAAAAAAAACCCTAAAAAAGGGTCCAAATTCCCAAAAATATTAAAAAGGGAATAAAAATATTAATTTTATTCAAAAAAGGAAAAAGGAGGAAAAGGTACCTAAACCATGTTGGTCAATACCATTAGGTTTCCACAAAACCACAAATGGTATTCCCCACCACCAAAACCTATAAAAAGGTGGTAGGGGCTCCTTTTTTCACATCGATCCATATTCCTATCCTCATGCTGCCAAAATATCCCTTGAGTTTTTGGCCATTGTAGCAACCTTGGAGAAAGGACCCATTGGAAATTGGAGCTACTCACCATTGGAGCTACTCAACAACCTTCATCACTTGGAGGTATTGTTATTGCAAGCACTTGCTTGCCCCCCATTTTTCAATACAAAATTATTTCTTATGTTTCTTGTTCTTGTTTTCTAATTCAAAATGCACATGCTAGTTTAGTTTTAGTTTAGATTTAGTTTATTGTTATTTATTTCTATTGAAACTGCTGCTACTAGTTAGCAGGTGCCCATAGCACTAAGCTTGGTTGCAAAACCAAGCCAACAGCAGCTAAGCAAGAAAGTTGCCAAGATAAATTAATGATTACTTGCAGAAGTTGGCCTATGTGGAGGGAATCCACATGCTTGGAGATTGGAAAAATGCAGTTGATACTTTGGGATCCGGGAATTCCTTGGAGTGATAAATTTCTAGAGGTGACAGAAAATTATGGGTCCTTGCGGAGGAAGCAGTGGGATCCGGGAATTCTACTCAGTTATATTAACCGGGTTAAGATTTTTGTTCATGATTTAGTGCAAATAGAGTTTACAGTGCAGTTTAGTCATATTACATTTTATTTAGATTTTTTTGAAGGCCCCAAGTTTAATTTTCATATTGTTCAGTGGACGGGCACAAATAAAATTAGAGTGGTGCAGCAGAAGCTTGGTGGAATCCTAACATTGCTTGAGGACAAGAAATCTTGGGAAGGGAGGACTGTCATGTCCGCAATTTTGGTTCATCCAATACCATGGGTGAAATGGGACAAAATCATCCCCTAAGGGAATTAAATGGTATTAGTTCTATTTGCTTAGAATTAATTTTGGCCTAAGTCTCCCAAGTTGGCAAATTTATTTATTAAATGTAATTTTGATAAATAAAATTAATGGATAATGAGCAAGTGGGCCAAGAGGGCACCCATGTGGAAGATGTTGCCAAATTGGAGTAGGGGTTAATTTTGAGGCAATTATACCACATGAATTAATTAATTATTAATTAATTGCTTAAATGTTGAATTTGGAATTAATTCTGAGTTGGAATATTTTTATTAATAAATATTGCTAATAAATATTGGCAAGTGGTAATAATATGGCTAGGAGGTCGAATTTGGTCATGTGGACCACTCTTGCCTTAGTGGCAAATCTCAGGAAAAGAAAGGAGTCCAAAGGAGGAAATAAGACAAGGCAAACAAATTAGAAACTGGCAAAAGCAAACAGAAAAGCTGGCAAAAGCAGAAAAGTGGAAAGTAAATAAAGTGGAAAGAACAAGAAAAGCTGTAAGTAAAGATTTAGCAAGATCCAGAAAGCTAACTAAGGCGCAGTTGCTAATCTGGGTGAAGAGAGACAAAAGTTGGCAAGTTTTTCTACGACAAAACTTGCTAATTATTCCAAGAAGGCGCCTACATGACTTGGAGTAGGATGGGCAAGTGGTAAACTACTCTCACAAGTCACCAAAGCTAAGTAACTTACTCAGCAGGTCATCATAAAGTTTATAAAAGAATCCAACCAACTCCAATGAAGAACTTTTGTCATTTGCAATTTTGGTTTGAGAGCTCTGAGCCTCTCTGGTTGAGTGTTGTGCCTCAACAAATTTGCTTGGGTGATGTGCCCCAAGACTTTGTGAGTTATCTAAGAGTGTTATGTAGGTCCAAAATATGTTATTGCAACCAATAAAATTCATATCAATCCATCCATGAATATCTATAGTCAGCTTGAAGAGGAGGACAATTCTACAGTGGATTAGCAGCTAGATTTGAAGGAAAATAACCAGAAGGAGGAGCTAGTTCTCAGGAATTGCGCCTAGAATTGTTGGAAAAACAGGATCGCAGAGCAATAACAATAAACAGAAATGCAAATATAATTACACATACACATTACAAGAGAGACACAGATATATCGTGGTTTACCCAACTTGGGCTACGTCCACACTGAATTTGCCAGTCCTTATTATTATTACCGTCCAGCAAGGTGAAGGGATACAACCTGCAGCACAACCGCTCCACTTCCTCTTCTCTGTTTCACAGTCTCTCTCCTAATCTCAGAGATCTTTACAATGCATAAAACCTAATACATCATCATCACTAGCCGTATTACAATGTCTTTATTTTATAAGGGAAATACAATGGGAAAATACCACGGGATACCCAAAACCATGGGCCTGCAAAACAGTTGGCGAAAACAGCCCCAAAAATTTTCTTCGGGGGCGTTGCCCCCGGACCCCCCAGCCAGGGGGGATGGTCCCCCCTGGAACCCCGTGGGGGGGCGATGCCCCCCCCGCACCCCCCCGCTAGGGTGACTGTACAGTCCACCTACATATCATATAAAACTGGGGTACAAACACAGCTGATACAATATCATCTATGAGACTAGAAGATCATGCTCCACAACCAACAAGAATCTCCAGGAAGTTCATTATGCCATGATTTGCAGCATATCAGAGAGCTATATTTCCAGAGATCAGATTCATATATGATCCTCACTCTCTTCTTACATTCTTCTCCCATTCACAGCTAAATCTAGAGGAGCTTTCCCTGAAGGAGAGGGTGGCTCAGTGAATGCACCCCAATCAAGTCCAGAAGCTCAGTATGCAGCCAATGATAGTCAAATGACCTGTAGGTGACCTGATCATAGCTCGGGAGCAGATCCACAGTAATATTCTCATTCTTCTTTCCATTTCTCCCACTATTGTAATGAAAATCTAGCCCGTGAGGCATGTACTTTGGAAGGCAATATAATAATGAGAAAGAAAGTGTTATGAACCCATATTTTGTCTTATATGTGTTGAATATCCTTTATCAGAGCATTATCTAATAACATAACAGATTATTTGATGTTTTGGAGCAATTAGATGAATTACAATGCAAGACTAGCTAGTTGGGTGCTTATTCTAGACTAGTTTCACCATATTTACTGGTAAATATTTTCTGAGAGTCCATTTTGCATTCTGTCAGTTGGAAGAGGTTGATAAATCAGTATAATATCCATATCAGTCCCTGTAATAAGAATTTGGATGCTTTTAGCCTCATTTTGGAAAGCCTGTAATTTGACTAGCTCAGTAGTCCACCATGTGCAATTAATCCCAAATTACTCCAAACTCTTCCAAGTTCATCCAGTATTTATTCCAGCATACCTTATAAGGTACATGACTGATATATATCTATCCTAAACATTATTAACCCTCACCCAGTCTTGTTGGCATATGCTAGAAGCCCGGGGAGCCTCGAAGTAGACAATAGATTTGTTCTATTGTTGAAAAGTGAATGGCCCTAGTACTTTGTGCCAAGGACTTCTACTGAAACCATATTTTGCTGCTGCTACACACTCTCACCTATAATTTCCAGAACTTAATCTCTCTCCTATCATCCCCATTCAGAGTTTCCATCCCCGTCACTTACATCCTGCACAGTCTGAGAGTTTGCCTTAAAAATTGCTAGAAAATTTCCATTAAAACTCTGAAGTGGAAGTTAATATTTTGGTCAGATCTTTCCCAAGATATTACAGTATGGAAGAGAATGCCTCCCTTGCTGAGAGGGAGTGCTAACTGTACAACATCACGAGTCAGTCTCCAAGCCAATATTGTGCAGCTAGGATTGGGACTCATGTGTTGAGGTAGGGATCTTGAGTTGGACTCAGGAACTTGGAGAAGGCTCAGGACTTATGTGTCAAGTCATATTCTCATGTGGACCTCTAGTTATAGTAGGTAGTCATGGGGTGGACCTCCAGTTATAGAGGTATATGCTTTGCATGATTGAAGCATTAATGTTGTGTGATGTATTACTAACCATGGTCACTGATTTCTATTAAGTCTCTTTTAGAGACTGGCCACCTCTAGAGTGAATTACTTTAGCATATGATCATTTGGTCCAAGAGTAATATAATATGATCACAACATCTGACAAATATTCTGAGTATAATATGATATGATAGATAATTAAAGTTAACATATATTGACCACATAGTAAAGATAAGAGATAAATATAAATGCATAGAGAAAACAAGAATTCAAATTGCTCATGAGATGACTAAGTGAACTCAAATTGTTAAGCTTCAATTAAATCCACAATGTATGCCTCGGTTAATTAAAGAACTAGAAGTGGTCAATGCAAGTAAATCAATCAACATGATTTTAGTCAAAGAGAGTTAACTAAGTGATAACAAAGAAGATCTAGTTAACTAAGTGCTATTGCATGACGACACTTATGTTAAACTAAAAGATGACACTTGAGTTGCGACAATTGCATGATGACACTTAAGTTAGCCACCTAAATATGTGGCAAGGATTTCAGTTAAGGGGCGAGTTCATTCTAAGACTCAGTTCAGTGAGTTAATGCACTGCATGAGAAGTGGGGTGCTCTTGTTCATGCAATATTGAGACATCCATATGGAGGGCGAGTTCATTATGAATTCAAAAGATAAAAATAGAAGCCGATGCATGCGGATAATGTATAAATATGTTATACGAGATTGATGAATTCAATATTAAGTGAATTATATTCTTCCTTGAAGGCAAGCCACTTCTATTTGTGCAGAATAATTCTCTAAGAAGGCAATCCGTAGTTTTTGCATGTGATGCACCATTACCGATGCAAGAATTTACTACAGCTTGCATGGCAGTGATTGTTACTTGTTATTAATGTATTGGGCACATGGAAAGTTGATACAATTGATCTCTATTCTCTATTGCTCAGTATTCTCTCTTATCTAGCACCTGGGGTGCCGAAAGCAATCTGCTATTTTGTAAAAGACATTCTATGCTATCTATCATAATTATACTCTGAATATTTGCTGGGGTTTTTAATCCTCATTGTCTTGAGGGTTTTCCCTAGGGTACATCTTATGTTATGGTTGGATGTTTCATGTGATTAAATGGTTCATTGATTCAAGTATTAAGTATTTCTACACTTAAAGTTTTAAAGTTCAAAGCTCATCATATTTGCTATTTTTTCCTCTCATGTGAGTCCATGGCTTGGATCTTGTCCTTTTTGACGATTTAAAAAACTAGGGGTTTGCTTAGTAAGAGACCATGCCTTTTTTGCAATAAGCGGTCAACATTAGAAAAAACTCGACCGTGAGACCATGGGTAGAATTCCCACGTGGAACCTACCCAACACACTTGCAGGATCTCATGGAACTTGGTTCTTCTACTTAGTTTGAATTCTATGCCTCGAGCAGGGATTCACCATGTGTCCTTAAAAGCATCTAGGAGGCAAGTTGCAGTTGGCCATAAAATGTTGAACAGGGCTCGGATCAACAAACCATTGACTCCGTTGGAATCCTGACATCATAATAATTCTAGGGGTGCCTCTCTCAGATGGTCCCATGGCTCAGATATAATCCTATTTGACGATTTTAGAAATTAGGGTTCTTCTCAGTAAGAAACAATGCTGCAATTTTGCAATAAGGGGTCAACATTGGAAATACCTCTACCATGAGGCCATTGGTAGTGTGACCACGTGGGACCTACCCAATCATGCTTGCAGGATCTCACTAAACTCAATTCTTCTATCCATTTTGTTAGGGAAATTTCTTGTGCATGTTGGAGCATCTTGGAGTCTATGGTTAGAGTTTCATCCTTGGAGACTTTGTAACTAGGGTTTTGAGATGAAACCTTAAGTTGTACATGGAGAAGAATAGGATATTTCTTTCCTTAGAGGACATGATTTTGTCATGTGTGTATGTTGGATCTCCTGGGTATGAGCTAGGGTTTTTCTTAGTTTTCCCTAGCTAGGATTTTGGAGAGGTAGAGGGTACTGGCCTTGGGAGAAGGATATACAATGCCCATGAAATTCATTTGTCTATATATTAATGAAAAATTTCCTTTGTTGTAGATTTAATTTTCAGCCATCTTTGTGTGTCACAATTTCTAATTTCCACTATTTGCTAATTTACATAAAGTTAAGGGGAATTTGTTAAGTTATTTAACATTGTTATTGCATAATATAAGGTTGTTCTATTGTTGTGTTTATAGATGTAGATGAGTAATTTTAGATTCGGTTTATGCATTATTATATTTCCCCAAATGGTTAAAACTTGTTAGCATAGTTTTGGTATCCATTCTCTTGAATTACTAGGTGAGTAAGGTTATTAAGAAGTTAAATATATTCCACTATTCTAAGTTGTTTATATGATGTTTTAATAAACATATTTTAGATCAACCCTAAGAATGAAAGTTCATAGGAATAATATCAACCATATACATATACAAAAATAAGACATGGTCATAGTTATATACCTAAGTGAAAATCCATGTAGTCATATGCAAAACTTGTCCAAACATATACATATTTTGGAAAAAATGGAACACGATTCCCAATGTATAAATAATGGTGACTCGTGTCCTATATAAAATATGACAACTCGTGCCCTAGATACAAAATATGACAACTTGTTCCCAAAAATGCCACATCATGGATGATATACATAGAACGATCTCTCAATCACCCTGGACACCCTCAACACTCCTGGTTGCATCTCCAAAATCGACATTCCTCTTCTTCGAGTTAGAGGAAGCTCTGGCTCTCATGCATCTTGGAGTAGTGCGTCTCTCTGGGATCTGAAATGAAAATAATAAGATATAAACATTTTCTTGCAATTGTATCAATTAACATAGTTATAAATAAAATTAGAATCCAAATAACTCACCATAGACATGTGACTGTAATCCATGAGGCAGTTTCCCTCCTCCTTGTTGCAAGCCTCTCAAGAATGTCGCCTTGCCACATTTACAACAATCAGTTAATTGAAAAAATTATATGTCTAAAATAATTTTCGTTAGTGCTTCACAATATTTTCATAAACTAATCAATCTCACTGTGAACATATCATGCAATGGAGAGGGTTCATCTTCTAGGCTAGATGATGGAGCAGTAGGTTGCAAAACCTGATCGTATGCAGACATATGGGTAGGATAGGATGTATTTGCAACAACTATAAATGAAACCACTGTAGATGTAGCTATGGTGGTTGCAACAGTGGTTTCCGCAATGGTGGGTGTAACTGTGGAAGGCAAGGTGGAAGAAGGCAATGTGGAAGGGCATGGAAAGGTAGGTGATGGGAATCTACGATGATATACCCCTATTGGATGTATGATAGAGGGAGCCTCCCTAGAAGGGGAAATGGGGATTCTAGGGGATGGATAGAGGGGGGAGGGTGGATGAAAGGGCATGGGTGGATGGAGGGGGGAGGGTGGATGGAAGGGAAGGTGTGTACAAAGGGGTGAGGTTGGATGTAAGGTGGGGGGGGTGAGTGATGAGGGAGGGAATATGGAAGGGTGGGGACACACTAGTGGCTACACTTGGTGTATAAAATAGACGTAGGGGGGTGAAATGGTGGCACTAACAACAAATGGTGGTTCCTGAATACACATTTGGAATATCATAGTTTAATGCAAAAAATTAGAAATAAACCATATTAACTAATAAAAACTAAAAGTGTACTTAATTACATGTGATACCTAGGCATAGGGTGATCTACTGATCCTCAATGGAGATGGTTGATCATCAAGATATGTAGACACCCGTGGAAACACAACAATATTCAGATTCAATTTATAAAAACAATAGTAACAGTATTAAACACAATGACAAATAGACTTAATTAACGATGAGATGGGAAAGTTATAAGACATTACCACAACAGATGGGCAAATTATAGGACATGGTAAATCCATGGGAAATTGTAGGGACACGCAATGTGCCCAGAGACTTATATGGTGTCATGACTAACAAGTTTTAGAGTCATATCTATTGATGGATGATTGTTTGTCTTAGGTTTTGGTAGTGACAATGGACCCTTTCTCTTCTTATGTACAATGGGAAATGTTGAGTATTTCCAATCCTTTGTTTGAACAATTTGATGTAGGAGGGTTTTAAACCGCCAACATGTTGATAGATGTGATAGATTTGCTAGATTATCCAATGCTATATCAATGGACTTTTTCTTTGAAATCCTTGAGTGGGGGTTATGGTCCCCTCTCTCTGTTAGGGATTGTAATATTTTCTAACTAATAATGTGCACTATGCAAATGATGGTTAAAAAAAGTGGATCTCTCATATATATCCTTTTGGTGTGATTTATCAATGTTTCCAATCATTCAACGTGACAAATATTGACAAATATTTTCTTACCTTTGAAATAGTTGACTCATGTGTGACCAATCTTCATTTCTCTCGACAACTTAGACTTTGGTGCAGTCGTGACAATGTCACATGCACCATGAAGTTTGGTAGTGTATCAAGGGTGCAACTTAATCACTTGTATCACAATGTTTAAACTTCCTTGACAATGTAATATGGTCATGATTACATGAGGTTTGAACTTCTAAAGGAACACCACATCACCATGGTCATCATGAAGTTTTTAACTTTTGGATCAATGTGATGTGGTGTATTCATGTAAGGGTTGAAATTTTAAAGGGACACAATGTGGCACAATTGTTGTGAAGTTTTAAACTTTCAAAGGAACATGATATAGTGTGTCCATCATTATGTTAAGAAAAATTGGTTTAAATTGATCTATGATCGTGTGCCACATGAACTTATAACCCATGGATCCATGTGAGGAATTAGTAGTCACACCATGGAACTTTCCTGGGAATTAATTTTAGTCACACTCGATGTAAAGTTTAACTTTTTTTTGTATAGGAGTGATGTGGTGCATGTGGCCTGGAGTTTAGATTTGAAATTCTTGTAGTGAGACTTACACTCTCCACCACTTAGTTTTTTCCCTCTTTTATGCAATGGCACAATTATTCTAGATAGCAAGTTATCCAAGGGATATCTTGCATAGCCCGAGTGTTTGACCATGTTGCATGTAAATAATATTCAGTTATTGGATGAATGTGCAATATCATAGTTCTAGGATAATAGCAACTTAGGTACAATTTTTAAAGCATCAAAGGTTTCCAAAGAGCATGTTGCAATATATGTCCATGAATATAAAAGATAACCACTAAGTAATATGAGTCAAGATAATCACCATTCCCTCTTAAATACAGAACAAAGGATTAATCTCCATGAAACAAACAAGATTTCAAAATTAAGAAACGATATTCCCCAAGTTCCAAGACTTGGGGAAGTTGTTGGGATCGATAGGGTCATTTTGTAAGGGTCATGAGCAAGTTAAAGAAGAGTGAAGGTTATGAAGGGCATCTAGAAGCTAAGGATTTTGAGCCATGAGGACAAAAATATTAGGAATATTTGAAGCTAGCTCACAAGAAATTCGTAAATGCATCAAACTAAAGCTTGAAAAGGGTAAAAATGGTGGTGGAGTTGGATGTGGAATTGTCATAGGTCAAGGGTTTGATGGTTAATATGTTGGTTTGGATGTTTAGGGGTAAATTTATGAAAGGAGAATCTCTTCATTCATATCTCATGAAGGTATGGCATCTAGTCTTAGGGTATACACATGTTTTCCATGTTTTAGTTTGACCGTGGTTGTGCTTCTTGTTGAAAAATTCAAAGGATAGAAAGTTCCTCCTCAAGTAGGATTCGTTGTTGAGGACATTATGTCTCATCTTGAAAAAATGGAAACATTAGTTTGATCCATGAAGGGGTTCGATTTATGTGAAATAGGTGTGGGTCCATTATCCTAGGCTTACATTGGAGCTTTGGAATCATAAGGCCTTAGAAGGTGTGGGGGACACTCTTGGCAGGTTAGTTTCCTTGAATAACTCTATGAGTAGAGATGATATGAGGGTTATCATAATATTGGTGGATTTGGATCTTAGAGAAGGGATTCCAATGGATAATTAGATATCTTGAGGGAATTGGATTTTTACTCAAAATTTGGACTTTGGAGGATTCTACGTAGATGTAGTGCATACCATGCAATAGGCCATCTATTGGAAGAGTACATAAACCCTAGAAGAATTTTTGAGTAGAAGCAAAAAGTGTCAGTAAATAAAATAACTTCATTTGCAGTCCTAGAGGAGAATTTTCCAAAGGAAGTAATGAAGGGATAGGAAGTACCTATTTCTTTAAATATGTTAATTACTATAGTAATTTGTGATTTGATATAAATTAAACAATTCATGAAAGTTAATATGTATGTTATTTCCTGAATAATGTTGTGTGTGTGAGTGTGCATTGTTCTTGTCATTGTTTACTTATGAATGCATTTAATTGTTCCAAGTAATAAAAATACTTATGTGTAAGTGCTTCAATTTTCGTCCCTGCTATCATCACACGATCCAAATTGGGAGAAGTTATGTCCTCCCACATTGAAGATGACATCTTATCTATAAACAACAATAGTCATAAACAAATACTTTAAAATTACCTATATTGAAAATTTATCTATTGCATAGGTAAATATATACTCAATGATTGGACATAAAATAAATAAAAAGTGCTAACCTACTCTTTATAACTTCCATGGAAGGGCTCCCGTATAGGGACATGGAAAGTATGCCCGCAATGAGAACAATGATTTGGTGTTCTTCTTGTCGAAGTGAATAGTCCATCCTGGCTACATCTAGTCACTGGTCTCTCCTCAGTCTACCCCGGGTACCCTGCACCTATGTATCTCCCATGGTCATCCTGTCTATCTACTTGAGATATTGCCACAAATGTGGTGTGTCTAATTAGATCACTTGGAACGCGTCTCATCGCCTCATCAATTTTCGTTCATAATAAGCTTTTAACTCTAAATTTATCATTTTTTAATGTTGTAGTGCTTGTGGAGATTAGAGGGACTCTTCACTGTAAAAAAAATATCATCAATGTAAAGTTTCTTATGTTTTACTATTTCGATTTAATTGATTGATATAAAAAAAATAGAGAGTAGAGGTTAGAGTTCTCCAAGGGTGGAGAAAATTTCAAATAGGGGAAAGTGCGTGTAAATTATGTGACAAAATCAATATATATATATATATCAACACTTTGACCACTCTATATAAGTCGATCATTTAAAAATATTCATCATTCTAAGCATAATCTTGAATCACTTAAATATGAGATCGCATATTGGAATTATTTATGATTTATTACAAAGAATTACATGTGATTTCATGGTTTAAAATGATTATTTAGAGTTTCTAATGTATGAATATATACAACATAATATTATAGTCAAGTATTTTCTATTTTAAAAGTCCAGGCTTTGTTCCATATATATTCATAGTAGTAGAGGAAAGTGTAAGTTTTGGGTTATTTGAATCAATAGTAATGGAAGTGACCATGATTTACACTAACCTCAAAATATTCAAGCTTACTTTCATTAGTATTATTTCATGTTTAATAACAATAACAATAGTCTATGAATTTTTCAAGTCTATTAATGAAGTAATACAACAAATAGATAGTCAACAATGTATGAAAGGAATTTATAATAAGATCAATAAGTATCGCCGTGAATATCAAGTTGAACCTAAAACTAAGGAAATATCATTGTTGATATATAGGTTGATGTGTCTAATATAATTAGATAATTATAACATGTAAATATTTAGTTGTGACATATAAATCCCCAATTTATGCTTGAAGATATGAATAAGTTGTTGTAATCCCCAATTATACCATGTAGATATTAGTCATGGCCAAAATATATGGTTAGTATAATTCCTTAGTTTTCAGCTATGAGCTAATTCTTTTCCAATTGTGAAGTATGAATTTATTTTCCAACTTCTAGACTATGCAAAATTATAGAAAAATTCCAATCTAGTTTCAATTTGAAATTATTCGTTAAGGATATGGAGTCATGTGATTGGTTTATTAAGAGTGATGAGTTTAAATTTAAGCTTTAAAAAGTAATAATGAATCCAATAGCACTTTATTATAAAATTAAAAGTATAGTAATTGGTTAAGAGATTTCTATTACTATATTTCAAGTCATAAAACTCTTATAGTAAATTTATTAAGAAATATATGGATGGTGTCTTTAACGGTTAGGAGATGATTTATTTATCTATTTTTGTATTTCTTAAAATTCAATTAGTCTCCAATTATTATCCTTTATTCATCATTTTCTTATAATACAAAAAAGCACTTTCACCTTTGGAATAGGTAGAATGGTTGAGAGTTATGTGAATATAATGTGTGAAGATTATACCAAACATTGCTAGATTCTCTAATGTATCTTGGTTGAGAAAATCTTAATAGTTGCACCATATTCAATAATCTACTAGTCATACCATGTCCATGATCTTCCTTTCTATGAATAGAAATAATTTCACGAGGGATCATAATAGTAGAAGGATCTATCCTAGCCTGGCTGAAAGAGTACAACTAAGAGAGAGGTGTTTTAAATAGTGGAAAGAGTGATGGAGATATTGGGGAGCATTAAATATAATTGGAATTTAAAAGTATATTTAACCTTAGTACTTGGTCTTACGGTGGTTGTTTTCCAATTACTTATTGACTCTTTTTATCTATGGTTTGATGCATTTCATTAAGATACTTGTGTGATGATATACACATTTAAATTATGCAATTAATAACATGATTATGTTGTTATTAATTGTTGAGTCCATGTGAATAAAATATTTGTTTGGGGTATGCTCAGATACTAAAAGGAAATGGATCTAGGTAGATGATAGATTATTCTATTCTAGTCATGTTACCGTAAATGATAATATGATGAGGGTAGTACCATATTATGGTGAAGGGTGGAATGCTCAAGTTTTTCTAAAATTTGTATGTAATTGTAATGATACATTATATGGGCCCTCGCACGAAGTTGAGGGACCTTTTAGATGCAATCTTAGTTTCACAAAATGCACAAAATTTTATTGAAACCAAAACGCATGAGCGTTTCTTTGAACTAGGCATGGGCGGACCCGAGTCTGCCATGTCATTTAACACGCAGGACAGGAAATGAAAACACTCGAGCATTATGGAAATACATAACTCTAGAGCATTATGTATTTCTATAATGCTCGAGAGTTATAGAAATACATAACGCCCTAGAATTATGTTTAATATCTACACACAAAACATTATCCTTGAAACCTTATTTAATATTTCCTTGCCAAGAAAATATTTCCTTTATTTCCCTATCCCTCCTTATCTTCAAGGGTTTTTGGTTTCATGTTGTATGGGTTAGGAGGTTAACTAGGGATTTGGTGTTAGGGGTTAAGGGCTTAGAGTTAAAGGGATAAAGGGGTTTATGTGTTTAGTGATTATGGGGTTGGAGGGATAAGGAGATAAGAGGTTATGGGGTTTAAACTCGGGTTAGTGGTTAGTGGTTGAGGCATTAGAGATAAACATGTAAAAGGGTCAAGGTGTTAGGGGTCAAGGGGCTTAGGGGTTAAGGGATTTAGTTCTTAAAAGGAATTTAGGGCTCCAGGTTTAGGGGGTTAGGGATTTAGAGGTTAGACTTTAAGGGCTTAAGTGTTTGTGGATAAACTAGGGATTAGGTGTTAAGTGCTTAGAGATAAATGGGTTTAGGGGTTAGGGGCTTTAGGGGACCTATGTTACGGGGTTAAGGTTCAAGAGTTTAAGTGTTAAGGGTGAAGGGTGAAGGGTTTAAGTGTTAAGATCTTAGGGGCTTAATGGTTAAGGAAATAAGGGTTAGGGGATTAGTGGTTATTTAAGAAGTGGGGCCTTTAGGGGTTAGCATATTTATGGGCTAAGGGATTTATGGATCTAGGGTTAGGATGTTAGGGTTGATTTGGTTAAGGGTTAAGTGTCAAGGGGTTAAAGAATCAAAGGCTTGGGGGTTAAGGGCTTAATGGCTTCTAGGAGATCAGGTATTAGGAGTTTCTAGGGATTTATGGGTTTTGGGATTTAAGGATTTATGTGTTTTGGGATTTAGGGATTATGGGTTAGGGGTTTTATGATTAGTGGGTTAACTAGGACTTAGGGGTTATGGGTTAAGATTTTAGAGGAAAATGAATAAAGTGGTTAGCAATTTTAAATATTTATGGGTTGGAGAGTTAAAAAGATAGGGGTTTAAGGGGTTTTATGGGTTATGGGATTTAGGGGTTAAGGAATTTAGGGCTCAATGGTTACAGGGATAGGTTTTGATGGGTTAGGGGTTAAGGCCCAAGCAGATAAAGGTTTAATTGTTTCGAGGGGTTAAGGGATTAAGGATTTAGGGCTTTAGATATTTGGGCTTTAAGTAGTATGGGTTAGGTTGTTTAGGGGTTAGGGGTGGACTAGGTCTTAGGGGTTAGGGGTTGTGGGATTAGAGGTAAATTGGTTAAGGGGTTTAAGGGTTAAGGGATTTAGGGGTTAATGGATTTAGTGCTCTGGGGTTAGGTTGTTATGGTTTATGAGGTTAGGCATTAATGGTGAAGGGGATAAATGGTTAAAGGCTTATAAGGGTTAAAGTAGAGCTTAGAGGCTAATGCACAAGTCCAAGTGAGAATTCCAAATTCGAGAGAGGAGCGATCAATCCCAAGGGAGAGAGATAAAAAAAACATAGATCTCTCATGCAAACAAAGAGCTCACATGAAAACATAGAGCGCACAAGAAAATGCAAGTTGCATTGACACAAGGGAGGTCACACATGCAAATGCAGTGTAGAGGTAAACAATTATTTTACCTCTATAGGGTAAACTAGAGCTTAGAGGCTAATTGTTAAAGGATTAGAGGTAAATAATTAAAGGACTTAAGGGGTTTAGATGTTAGGGGATTTAGGGGTAAAGGGATTTAGGGCTCTGGGGATAGGGGGTTAGGTTTTAAGTGGTTAGGAGTTAAGGGCTTAGGTGCTATAGTGTTAAGGGCTTATAAGGGGTTAAGGGCTTAGGGTGTTAGAGGATAAGGACTATGAGGATGGGAGATAAGGGGTTAATTAAGGGACTAGGATTTAAGGATTAAGGATTAGGATATTTATAAGTAAATGGATTTAGGGATTAACTATTAGTGGGGTAAGTTATAAAAGGTTAGGATTAAGTGTGAAGGGGTTAAAGTGGTAAGGGATTATGTGGTAAGGGCTTAGGTGCTTAGGTGTTTAGGGATTTATGTTGTTTGGGCCTTAGGACTTATGCGTTTAGGTGTTTAATTTTCTCCCTACTTATTCCTCTCTCGACCTCCATAAATTTATGTCCCTTTCTCCCCCCATCGTATCCCCTCTCTCTCTCTCACCCCTTATCTCCATTTAACACTTAACACATAGTTTATGTGGTTTATAACTCTAGAGCGTTTTGTAACTCCAAAACGCTCTAGAGTTTTTTTTCTCCAAAATACTCGAGCGTTTTGTTTCTCCAAAATGCTCTAGAGTTTTTTTCTCCAAAACGCTAGAGCGTTTTTGTTGACACCAAGCGCAAGAATAAAAATTTGAATTTAAACACAATGTGCGAGCATTTCTTAGCAGCAAAACATGCCTCTTCATGCGCCCGCGTGTCATCCACAGTCCTAGGTGGTTGGTTCAGACTTAACAAACTCATGCTATGGAATGTGCTAAACCATATCTAATTGGGCATTTCCACCATTTTTCTCAATATGATTTTCTTTCACGACTCTTTACAACATGACATACACAACCATTTTTTACGAAATTTTAGGCATAGATAGAATTTTTTATGTAGATTCCAAATATGTAATTTTTTAAAAAAAATATTAATTTTTTCTATTATTTTCCTAAGTTTCTTGTATCATCACTCCTTAAGTAAAAAAAAATGTTGTTAGTGTTTATTCCGTAACTTTTCCATTTCACAACCATTTTAAAAATCAATTGTATGCTACACTAGTAGACACCGACCTGTACATGCTATAAAAAATCCAATTCGAAATGATTGCATTTAGACCTTCAAATGCTGCACTCACATTTGACGTACCATTCTCGAGGTTTGATCACTTATATAATTAAAAAAAATTAAAAATTAAACATTTAATTTTGGAAAAATAGTGTTGCACTAGTGCTACGTGTTCTCCACATGTCTACCGATTTTTGTATCACGAAACCATCATTTAGGCACTCAAAGGATGCACCCACAAAAACATATACCTTATCATTTCCCCAAAAAATAAAAAGCGACTGTTAGGGCACGGGCTTTGCTTTTGGTAATGTAACCCTTCATTTTATATTAATTGGACTTTGTACATTAGCTTGGGCATGGAGGAAAGTAATTATGGACAAGTAATTATCGGAGAATGGAACTCTTATTCCCGTGGAACTTTTTCCAGAACCCTACACGCTAGATAAGTAGTGTATTTTTACACCTAGGAGAAAACTCACTATTTCACACAGTAGTTGACATGTAAACCAAGCACAAACTCAACCCATAGTTTTCTAAAGAAATATAGTGGAATCTCCCTATTAGTGCAAGGAGGTTTATAAAACGCCATGAACCACCTCTTCATCCAATTGTCTTTTCATGGCTTGAAATGACACTAGTCCATGCACACACATCTCTTCTTGACATTGGGTGGTTTGTTTGTTCTGGAATTAGTGAACATACTATAAAAATTGGCTTTGGTAATATTCAAATCTTTGATTTGCTCCTTACTCAGGCCGATGGAATAAAACTCTCTCATTCTAGCCCTATATTTGGTCATATTAGTTAAGTAAGAATGGGCATGGTGAAAGGAATTAATGATGTTGTCCAATGAAGTGGCAAGGGACAACTGAGATGGTTCCCATGTGCTTCTTAATTCCCTACTCAAATTCTTTAATTGATTTAAGTCTTGGTTCAGTTCTTGTTGTGGGTTTTGATTCGGTTCTAAATTGACATTTTCTTGTGCTTGTTGGCTCTCATTGGATTCCAGATTAATTTTTTGTTCTGGTTGTTGGTTCTAATTGGATTCCATTGTAGGTAGATTATATATGGTTTGCAAATAAATAAATTCATTGTTTTAAAATATTGAAATTATTAAAAATTTAATAAACAATAAAAAAAACAATGGAAAACAATAAAAGAATGTTACTACCTAGGATGGAAGGTTGAATTGCCCCCCTCCTGTGTGCACATGTTCTGTAAGTGATTTTTTGTCTCCTTGTTAGCCGCAGGGTTGTTTAACAATGAACAACCCCACGACATTTTTTTTTTTTTTAATGTTTATCAGGAACACGTGCACGTTCCTAACGCGCACGCACTCCTGTTGTAGTTACAAATGTGATAGTTTAGGAATGTCGGGCTAGAAGCGCATGCTTGCTTCCAAGAATGTGTACGTGCTATTGTTTTTTTTGCTATTACACTCCTTTTACAATGATTTTGGGGACCATCTTCGTACACATACCCTTTATTGAATTTAGAAGATCGTAAATAACAACATCACATATAATGTTACAAAGTTTGATTTAATGCCATAAACCTTGATTTAATGTTATAGTTTTTATAATTATTAATTAATTATACATATAACATCAACACATGTATAAATTAATTTTTTTTTAATAAAATAAATAAACAAAAAAGAAATATTAATGTGAAACTATGTTTTCTAAAGTTGTGATATTCCACAAATTCAATGTTCATTGAGATATGACTTAGTCATAATGTGGACTGATTGTTATGAAAATGGTTTAATAAATTATACATATCTCAATTATATATATATATATAATTTAGTAAAATAAATAAAAAATAAAAACGAAGAAATGTTAATGTGAAATTATGTTCTCTAAGTTAAGTTATGATATTGCTAAAATCCAATGTTCATTGAGCTATGGTTTAGTCATAATGGTTTAGGTTCAATTTTGAATGTTGAATAAGTATTATTGAATGAGATTGTTTAGTCATAATGTGGACTTCTTGTTATGAAAATGGTTTATATTCAAGTTTGAATATTGATAAAGTATTATTCAATGTAAGTAATGATTACATTGAATATTGGTTTGTCTATATAACCAATGTTTACATTTTTATTATAAAATATCAATATTTAATATGAGTTTTTTAAAAATATTTTTAATTTTTAATTATATATATATATATATGATAAATTAGAATTAATTATTATTTATAAATTTGATCAATAAAATTTGTTATTTATTTTTATTATAAGTTTTATAAAGGCTTGGCTCCAAATTCAGTAGAAATTTGGTTGGATTTAGCAAAAATTTGGCTGGATAACATCTCTGTAAACGAGGAGGACATGATATGCTCCTTGCTAAACTAAATCGCGTACTTGCGTGAACTTTTAATCAAATTTCATAAATCAACGGATCTCCTATCTTTTTATTTTTCCCTTCCATTTGTCCACACTCTGAATCAACGGTCAACTGAACATTTCTTACCTCCCGTTAGCAACGGCAAAGAATTGGAAAATACAGCCATATGAAGAGTCGTCTCTGTCATTATTTACAGTCGGTATACCCTGTCACAACATCGCACCGGACAAGAGGGAAAAACTCATCATCCAGATTCCACACTACTATTTACATTTTCAAAGTGGAATGTTCGAGATAAAGTAAATTCATCCCACATTCCTGTTTCAGTGGAGTAGTTTTTAATATTTTTTTGAGTATATTTTTCGTTTTATTTTATTCAATTAGAAATTTGTAAAAAATCTTAGAATCACATATATTAATTATGGAAATTACATAATTTGGGTATTATGGGGTATTATTCCAGTGTTGAATCTATGTATGGATTCAAAAGCACAATTCGAATACTTCCAAATTTAGATTTTATAAAAAAAATTACCAGATTCTAACCAAAACTCACCATAAAATCTAAAATAAAAAAAAAATAATAATTCCTCCCATATAAATTTATTATAATAAAGTATATGTAAATAATAAAGTATATGTAAATCTTGAGATGCTCTTTGCCCTAAAATCTCCATATCATTCTATGCATTTTGCATTTGAGCAAACGTGAATGTGAGATGGTGAGACCCCATAGTCACCATGGTGAGTTAGTTAGTATCCACGAGGAGTAAAACGAGTAATATAGTATTTGGCAGATAATTTGTAATTTGTGAATGATGATAAGATCAAATCTATTTTTAAATGAAAACATAATTAGCATAATAATTAAGAGGTTTTTAACCTTTATAAAAAATGAAAATATAATTAACATAATAATTAAGAAGTTCTTAACTTTTAAGAATATTGCTAATTTAGAAATTGTGGAGATTAACTTTGATCATGAAGATATCACGTAATAAAAAATAAATATTTTTTTTTAAATATAGTAATTTATGGTAAAAGATGCATCCAATTTTTTTTTTCAAATATTTGTAATGGTTTTGGTTTATTAGTTTCTTAACTTTATGAGTGGGCAGTATCGGTTTGGAATATAATCTCAAATACAAACTTGAGAATAATGTATACATATCATATCAAATATTCTTTCAATTTGGTGTTATGTAATATTGAAATATTAAGTTTATAAAAAATATTATTACTCATTAATAAAAATGAAATAGTAAAAAGAAATCACTTTAATATCTAAACAATCACTTTAACCCGTAATTGATGTCAAATTCTTTCACTACTAACTAATTTATCAACGACCTCTCATCTTGTTATTTATGTTATTTATGGCTTAAAAAATACCACCTAAATATAATCGGTCGGCCGAATTTTAAAAGTGAAAATCGGTTTCATGAAGATTTTTCAGTGCATATTTGAAATCCAATTTTTTCAAAACTATTTTCTTGTATTCATATTATTTTCAGGTTTTTTAAGTAAATGGGTTGCCCAAAAAGAAAGAAACAAGTTATACAAGGTTTTTTCATGAATATATATATATGAATGATTATATTCACTTATATAAAAAAATAAAAAAATTTATTTATATTTTTTTTTATTATTGAAATTTTTTTATTTACTTTATGTGTTCATGTTTCAAGGCATTTTTAATATATTGGTATATCTGGATCAGTTTGTAAACTTAACCAGTTATATAAGCTTTTTAATCTTAAATATAATAGTACGAGGAAGCATTATTTGTGTGTCATCTTCAATTTTTACTTGTTTGCTAAATAAAAATAGATGTTCATCTTGGTTTATATTTTTTCACCCCTCTTCTTTATCATTGCCAAGAAATCCTCTTTATCATTGCCAACGAGAACTTAATATGAATTCATAATTTATATGTTTTATGCATAAAGCTAATGTTGTTATGGGCAAGTAAAAATAATATAATCTCATTTTTCTTATCTTACCACAACTTCTCTACCTCTTTTTTACCAAGTCTAAGTCTAAATCTGGTATGAATTATGATTAATGAGATGAATATTATTCTTCAATTCCTTATTTCTAAATCCATTTCCTCCCAGTATGGTATCAAACTTTATCTTGAATTACAACCATTTCTTGGTGCACTACTTCATTTAGATACATATTGGTGTTTTGAATAATGTGTCATGAATTGGTCCATAATATTTCTCCTTCAATTAATAATATAATTATTATTGCTTACACCATAGAGTATGGGGTTTTTATTTTAACTTTTCGTTCATAAAAAAATTCATGGTTAAATTCTTGATTTTTTTCCAAGATTCTTTGGAGAGGCAAGGAACCAAAAATTGACTTAACCATACAAATCTACAATTTGTATAAAATTTATGAAGAGTATAGTTTCCTTAATTTCCAAATCCACTACCACCATACAAACCTACTATTTATATGAATTTTTTGAAGGTATAACTTCCACAATTTCCAAATCTATGGTTTTTTTTTGTGTGCATTTATTTTGGAGTTGAGTAGGGACAAACAAATTTTCACTTATATGAAAACATAAGTGAAGAATTGGACTTCACAATTGATTGGATTAGTGTTACTTCGGCAAGGTTTACGGTCTTAGTGAATGGGTCTCTTATTGATTTTTTTAAAGCTCCAGAGGTCTTAGGCAAGGATGCCTGTTATCTCTTTTACTTTTTCTATTAATGGTGGAAGGATTGCGTACTCATTGGGAACGATAAGAATGATAAGAGACTCACAAGAGTTAAATTTACTTCTATTCACTATATCACCCATTTATTGTTTATGGATGTTGTTCTCTTATCTGGGAATGGATCTTTTCAAGATTGGGAAACCTTCCATGGTTTAACAAATCTATTTTGTGAAGCTTCTAGAATGGAGGTCAGTGTTCTAAAGTTTATTTTTCTTCATAATGGTGTACCTAAGGATATTTTGGATCAAATTTTGACTCTTTTTCCTTTTAAAAATGAACCCATTGAGGTTGGTTTCAAGTACCTAGGCTATTTCCTCAAAAAATAAAAAAATAAAAGGGGATTGGTTGTGTATTTTGAGGAAGGTGGAGAAAAAAAAAGGATGTTGGTGTTTTAAGTGGTTATATCTTTGTGGCAAATTGACTTTAGTTAAATTAGGATTGGAAAGCATTCTAGTTTATTGGCTATCTCTTGCTAAGATATTGATATCTATTCTACATAGCATAAGGAAAAGAATGATGCAGTTATTGTGGTATGGGAATATTAATAGGGGGAAGTTTCATTTGGTGAATTGGGAGAAATTTCATTTTCAAAAAAATTGGGGGCATGGGGCATAAAAAATATGTTGTGATTTAGTCTTTCCTTGAATCTCAAAAGTATGTGGAGGGGTATTTTTGGTACAAGTTTTTGGAGTGATGTCATCCAAGAAAAATATTTAAAGAAGGTGTATGTTGTGGAATGGATTACGAAACATAATAAATATGTTTCAAAGGCATCAAATTTTTGGAATGGGTTTGTTAGATCCTATCCTTGGTTCGGTTCATGGTTGTCTTGGAGAATTGGGAATAGTGAGAAAGTTTTACTTGGCATAGATCCCTTCCTAGGAGGTGACAAATTATACATATTATCCTAGTCCCTCATTTCTTATCTTTCAGGGAATGGTTTTAATAGATTAGCTCAAGTGAAGAAAGTACTGGTTGGGGATCCTTTCTCCTCTTATTGGATGTTAGAAAATGATCTGGGTTTGGTTGGTGATCTTGATAGGGATTGGAATGCTTCTGTTGTTGGTTTAAATCACATAGGTGTCAGGTTGAAGGATCAAGATGATGAGTTA
The DNA here is from genome assembly GCA_027924585.1 of Larix kaempferi. Taxonomy (NCBI): domain Eukaryota; kingdom Viridiplantae; phylum Streptophyta; class Pinopsida; order Pinales; family Pinaceae; genus Larix; species Larix kaempferi. The sequence goes on along the minus strand of BSBM01000418.1, from coordinate 9,728,498 downwards.
GTTTGGTCCTGGAATGGAGAAAATGGTCAAGGTAGTGCAAAGGTAGCATACGAGGATATTTCATCTTCTTCTATTGAATTTGAGGGAAAATGGTGGTACAAACATTTTGGAGATGGAATATCCCCTTGAAAGTGAAATGCTTTATTTGTTTTTTTTTTTTAAAATCGTATTATGACCTGGGAGAATGTTATCAAGAGAGGTAAATTGGGTCCAAATTTTTTTGTTTTATGTAAAAAAGTTTAGTGCATTGTAGTTTTACTAAGGATGTATGGAAAGAGGTTCTTATAGGTCCAACTATTCCCTTGAAAAGAATTTGGAAGTTTGAATTAAATCAGTTTCTTAGTTTAAAGAATTGTTGTAATTTGTGTGATGGGGTATTTAGAGGACTCGAAATGTTGTGGTGTTTAATGATTTCTCTTAGAACTCTTCTGTGGCTACTTATAAAAAATTTGGCTATTTTAAAGATTACTATAAGGAGCATAGACCGAAAAGTTACAGAATTTGTAAGAAGCCCATTATTACTAGTGATGATGTTGTTGGCTACTTTGATGGAGCCTCTTAGTTGGGACATTGTGGAGGAGGAATGATGTTAAAATTATCAAGAAATCATTATTTCCACTTGTGGATGGGATGTGGTGCAAGATCAAATACTAGGGCCGAGATTTTAGCACTTTGGGGTCTTCTTCTTTTTGCTAGAACTAATAGAGGTTTTTTGTCCCTTCAGGTTTTGGGTAACTCCCGAGTCATTGTGGAGTGGGAAGCTGGTACTACTTCTCTCGAGGTCGTTGTCTTGGAACAATGTTGTGCAAGGATAAAAATTTTACAACCTTCTTTCTCATTTTTACCCTTTAAGCATATTTATTGACAATATAATTTTGTGGTTGATCGTATCTCAAAAAGAGTAGTGGGATCTACTAAAAGAATACTTTTATTTGAAGAATATAAAGGCTTCTCCTTGTTATCTAAGGAATTGACACTCTTTACTGGGAGATATAACGTGATTACTAAATTCTAGTATTCATCATTTTTTATGGAGTGATACAATTTTTGTATTTGATCATATAGTATGGTAGATGGTTAATACTTTATGTTTAGACTTGTTTCTATTGAATCATTGGAAGTTGATGAAGATATGATTATCTATCATTCAGGTTTTTATAAGTGACATTGTTGGAGATGATCACAATTCTTAAGATCTTATTGATATAAAAAGAGATTATAACTTTAATTCTTAATGAATATTAAGTTATAGTTTTTTTCTTTTGAAAATAAAAACTTTATGAATCATAAACATTTTGTTATAAATAAAACAATACATTTAACTAGATAATTAATGATTAAGAAATATGAAAAATATCATTTCACTTATTAGATTTGTTATTTAAGTACTTAATATTTACTTATTAAATAAATTTACTAAAGTTTTAATTTTTAAATTATATTTAAAATTATTAAGAATATGATATGTAATGATTTGCTATAACTACTTAATATTTACTTATTAAATAAATTTATTAAAGTTTTAATTTTTAATTTTTAATTATATTTAAAATAATTAAGTATATAATCTGTAATGAGGTTATATTTTTTCAAATAATAATAATAATAATTATTATTATTTTATTTTATTTGTTAAATTAAAGTTGATTTTAATAGATGTTGATCATTATCATTATATTATTTTTTATAAAAATAATTTAGACAAATTAAATTATATTTAATTATAATGTAAAATTTAATTATAAATTTTTTAAGTTATTTTATATTATAAACAATCTACATAAAGATTTATAAATAATTGTATCAGTTTCTAAAATTATATCTAAAATTTATTTATATTTAATTGATAATAATGATTATTTAATTAAAAATTAAAATTAAAAAATTGTTTTAATTATATAAGATTTTAAAATGATATCTAAAATTTATTTATATTTAATTGCTAATAAAGATTATTTAATTTAAAATTAAAACAAATATTAGTAAAATTATATATATATATATATATATAATTTTACCAAAATATATATCTATATCTGTATATATATATATAATTGATAAAAATTTGCATCTCGATTTTTTTTTCCTCATCCCCATACTTAATAGATATAAATCTCAAATAAATCAATTTCCATTACTTTCTGATTAAACAATAAGATCATTACAATAGAACACTGAATGATCTCTTCCTGTATTTTATATTTCTTAATTTTATATTTTGTATACGTAGATTTCTCAGAAAAATGTTAATATGCAGAGCATTAAAAGGATTTCTCCGTTAAGAGTGCCATCAACAAATACCAACCACTGAATATTTCAAGATAAGAGTGGCTTAACGGCATGGCACAATTAGATTTATTTACTACTGTGAATTCGATTTCCAGAGGATACTAAAATATTCTAGTGGCCAATGTAAAAAAAATAAGTTTCTCACAATTTAAACAATAGTAAGCTATGTCACAGTAATGATATATGCTCCATTTCTTTCACCTGTTATATAAGTGCAGAAACCAATTAAGCAAACAGAGAGTTGATCCCTTGAGAGAACAAGCAGCACACAAACTGTGTTTTTTTTCAATATATTGAGAAGAATTGCTGTCGAAATGCAGGGCTACTTCAGTGAACTGGAGACCTAGTAATCGAATTGATAGAATATAATAAATTGTATCAGAAAGAAACATCCAGATTCAAATTGCAGAAATGGAGTATAATACCCTTGTCCGAATATAATATAAGCCTTGACATTAATGGACACACAGAATGGAATTGCATAAATGGAATCACAGAGTCCAGATTTGGAAGCGAATTTTTCCATAATCTGGCAATATCAAATTGGAACCGAATTTTCGTACTGGAACGACCTTTACCCCTTATTTGGTAGCATAGATGTGAAATATGTATATTTGATGTTATTAAACATTACTATGCAATATCAACAAATCTTCACGTTTTATCCACGATAGTAATTTTGTTCCAGTTGTTGTCGGTAACCATGAGATGCACCTTATGAAGTTACTGTAGCAGTTTTAGTCTAAATTGATAGATTTAAAGAAGAACTTAACCAGCCCCGATGGAGCTTGCCCGTATGGTTTCAGTAAGCTCATTTGAGATATAAATAAATTAGTATATTTTGCAATTCATATAAGGTTTAGGTTACAAAATGGAAGCTTGAGATATAGAAATACCAGTTCACTGTATCTTATAATTAAGACCAGGGGCTACAAACCAGGTAGGCTTATGCAGGATGCTGCTAACACTCCAGCCCATATCTGCAAGCCTGTGTTATACTGAACTCTTTTCACCACCAAATCCAAAATTAGACAACAAACTGATTTGTAATCCATTAGTCACCAGCTTGATTCCAACAATGTTTCAGGTAGTTCCAGAGTCTCTGGTGCAGCCATAATGGAGAGGGCAAGAGAAATTCCTTAGTGTACTTCCATCGTTATTACATATTTGTATATAGACCTGAAGCGGGAAGGTCCATCCCCAGTATTAGTTCTTCCCATAAACTTGCAGAGCTCAAATCAGCCATTCCCTGCCGCTGAGAATTATTAGCCATTGGATCTTTGTTATTAAAGAAATTCGGTATCATACCCTTAGAACTACTTTCAGCAAATGGGAAGTTCGGAAGATATAGAGACTCATGAGGACGAGAAGCATAGAAGGCAAAAGGGGGTTTATTAGCATCGACAGATTTAAGGCGCGCAGACGAATATTGTTGATCATGATCTGCTGGGATAGATTTCGGCAGAAAATAATCTTCGAAGCTCTCGGAAATAGGGGACAAAGCACTTGCAGCAGTGTTGGCAGACGTTATACCAGTGAAGTGCTGCACCATGGTCTTGAAATTGGCTTTGTCAGTGTTCAGCACCGTTGTGTGTGCCCGCCTGGATACTCTCGATCGTTTCTTGCTTATCCTTCCCGTTGCCCCCTCTGGAGACAGACGCTTGATCGTGCCTGGCAACGCTGTGCTGGTCACAGATATCTCTTCTGCCTTCATAGCCGCAGTCATTTCCTCGGTGCAATGGCTTTTGTAAAACCTACTATTTCGCACATTTTCAGCCTCCATCGATTTACTTGTTGTGGAGCCTCTGTTACAAACCAAATGCTCAGCAACACGGCATCAAAGATCGATCGTATTCGAGAAGAAAGCACCTGAATTTATTCCTGGTTCCCGCGTCTTATGGGGCCGGCGAGAAATCAATCTGATTGACTGATGGAAATTGTTCCGAGCCTTGAAGGCCAAGTAAGGGAGGAATTTGCTCCCGTCGTGTTCACTGGCCGTCTTAATTAGGTCAGTCAGCTTTGGAGCTGCCGTGTAGACCAAGAACTTCGTTCGTTTTTCCTCAAATCTGCAGCTAGCAATTCCCGTGGAACGTGCGATTCTTTTAATAAAGCTCTCGTATTCTCGGTTCTCGAAGGCCCGTAACAAATGGCGTCGGAGCATACGTCATAGCTGGGATTAAAAAATTCACCGTCGGATTTGTGCGAGATTGCGATACGAAGATTTCAGGGATGTTGTCACCACATAAAAGAATAATCGAAAAACAAAAACGATAAAATACGTGGTCCGAAAGGGACGCTGTGCATATCGCCGGCTGCCTGGCGGCCAGTCAGGCTGACCATCCCATCAATGCCAAATAGATAGCAATGTGATGGGATGGGTTGCTTTCGAAATGGCTTCCAGAATGAGAAGTCTGGCTTTCTTAGGCTACCTTCTGGAATTTCCATCGCATAAGTATATCCCAACGTGCTTCCCCGGATAAATTTGATTGTTTCCAGACTGGGACGCGTCATGTTCTTGAAGAAGTCGACATTACCACGCATTTTGTGCCTCTGCACAGCTAGCCAGAAGGGAAAATGATTATTGCCGGATTATTACAAGTTTGAAATGTGTCTGTGCCGATCTTATGGACCTACGTACGTATCCTCTTCTTTTTCTAAGAAGACGTTTTATAATCAGTTAAAACTAAGTTCAGACGATAAATCAAAGAGATTTTAAGAACCCGAAGTTCAATTGTCAATGCACCGCGATGATTATTGAAAGTCAAAAAAACAAACAAACCTATATTTAGAATGGCACTAAGTTAAAATTGATGAATTAGCAGTTTTATGTTATTAGAATTACATAATCCGCTTGTTTAGGAGTAATTCAATCCATTTTTGTAATAAAAAATGTAATTCTATCAACAAAAATTGCAATCTCCACCAAATTCCTACATATACAAATTCAAAAAGAGTTTCTTAAATAAAAAATGGGTTTATTAAACAGATAAGGGTTACAAGTAAAGAGGTGCCCAAGTTTTAACCAATGTTAATTATTTATAAATCTTATATTTTTTATTTACAGCAATGGACAGCATTCAAGAAAGATCTTGTTTTTTCCCTTAGGTTAACTGTCCGAGTTGGTAGTTTGCTTGGCAGGTTGAAATAAGGAGGTATGTCGTTGATTCCACAATTCAAGATATATGAGTTAGTGAGGAATGTACGGAGTTTTTGTGGAGGTCATAGATTCAAAACCAGCTAGGATAGGGTTGTTCATTGGTTCGTTGTGACGGGGATGTCTCGGTCCTTGCTGAGTCACAAGTTACCGGTATATCTGGTTTCCAGGTTGTTGGATATACCCTTGAAAGGTTGTTGTTCCTATTGTTATTAAAAAACATTATACTGAGTCAAAAATTCTTGTTGCGGAAGTTAAATGTGAGCGCTGTAACCTCTTCCTATGGATGGGGTGGAAGCATTTTTTTTCTTGGTCGTGGAAGTCTCAAGATAATGCCGCGGAACTGGGAGTTGGGAAAGTTAAAAACAACGAAGAGGAAATTTGTCCTTGTGATGAAAAGGGAATTTAAAGGGGTGTCTAATATAAGGGCATGATGGGATTTGTCAATAAAATTGAATCTTGTTAGAAAGGGGGTTGAGATAAGTTCTGCGATTCATGCCTAGTTTGAAAGTAAGGAGTTTGGTGTTGGAATAATGTCGAAATCATAGGCATAGTATTAAAGATTGGATTGTTGTGTATCTTCTCAAGATAGATGAGTGGGTTGAGATCCATAGTTTTAGGATCTGAGGTTTGGGTTGTTGAGAATTATTTCTCTTATATATGTAATCATTTTCATTGAATTAATCGAATTGGTTTTACACCATTCCTATGTGTGTGCGAGCCTTTGGATCTGCACTTCCTCCTCTCTAATTCTTAATTTGGTATCAGAGCCCATAATGGCTTGTTGGTGTGAAGAGCCCATTGCGGCCTATTGCAGGAGCAAGCTATTGCTGTGATTTTTTTTGGGGGAGCTGTGAAAGCTGTGAGTGCTGTGAAAGCCCATTGTGGTTGGCTATATGAGAGAGTGATTGCTGTGAGAGCCATTCTGGTCTACCGCGTGAAGTATCCCACGTTGCCTATAGAGAGATTGCTACCATAGACCGAGATTGTTGCAGCTTCCATTCAATCGTTGTTGAAAGATCGCTTGAAAGCCGTGAGGACTGTGTGGCTAGCTAGAGGGAGCTGCTCCTGGAGGAATTGATTATGTTGCAGAGAATCGTTTCCCACAAGGAGAACTGGCGGAATTGACTCTCTTGAGTTGTTGATAATTAGAATCCATTGCCTTAGATTGAGAAGAACATTGCCTGAAGACCCAGTGAAGGAAAGCTGCTGCTGGTGTATGAGAATCCAGGACTCGTCCAGCGTGAAGCTACATCAGAGCTGAGGTAGGAGGAACACAACTAGCTACCTGTGTGAAGGAGAGCAAATAGTGAGATTGAGAACACACTCTGCTATACGTGATCGCTGTTGTACAAGACAGAGTCATCGCCTGATAAATTGATCAGCTTCGGCTACCAAAAGTTGCCTGGAGATCTAAGGAGAAGAGCCACTGCAAAAGACCCAATGCTGCTGAGAAGAAGATGTGGGGATTTCCTGTCGAGAAAGGAGAGAACGTTTCCCTACATCGCTATTCAATCAATTAAAGAAAGCCACTGTTGTGAATACCAGGAGATTATTGTGAAGGAGCCGTTGTGTCAGAGGAAAGAACCGACAATTGTTTATTTTGTGATTTAAAGCCGCCAAGAGGACGACACATTGTTGCGTGGAAGATCACTACTGTGGAGAAGTCACAGCTTGCTGCTTAGTTTACAAAGTTTGGTGATCACTTCCTACAGTATCGCTGCTGTGTGGGATTGGCTTCCTGTTGCCGTCAAGAGGGAGCTACTACAGAATTTGTGAAGGAATCCAAAAGTTGAGCTGGTAAATTGTTGATGCTCAGAAACTTGTTGTTGTTCCACTCTAATTGTGAAGAAGAAAGCAAGAGAGTTACGGAAACCGGAGCCAGAACTTACCGGAATCCACAGAAGTCGTAGTTGCCTGAGATCACTACCTGGGATCGCTACACATGCGTTGAAGAGGTAAATCATGTGTATGCATTACGCTAAGTAATCATGGGTCAAGAAAGAAAGCTTAAACAATTCCGGAGAGAACTGAAACAACTCAGAAGAAAGAATCAAAAACAATATGGAGTGTCTCTAGTTGTAGCTAAAGAACCTTTACTAAAGGATCAGAATGTAGAAATAGACCAGATCAATGGAGAATTTGAAGAAATAGATGCAATATTGAGAAGATTAATGCCTGTTCTACCATCTTTCTCAGGTAAATTTTTTGAAATTTGGGCAATTAAAATGGAAGGATTGCTTGGTTCAGTAGATCTATGGCAATATGTACAAAATGGTTTTGTTGATTCTCATGATAAGAGAAGAGATGCACTAGCATTATATCTTATTCACTCCACGCTAGATGAAAGTACTTTGTCCTATATTTTATATGAATTTGGTCAAGTACACAATGCAAAAATGTTTTGGGATATTCTAGAAATGGAGTTTGGTGTGAAGAGCAGATATATGGATGAGTCACAGCCTAACAAACCTGCAGAAGCAGAAGTTGGTGAACCTCACTATGTTGAATGCAACCCTTTAGTTGTTGCAGTACAATTTGAAACTGAAATCGAAAATGGACCAAGATATGATGAAGAAATTCTAATTGAACTTGAAAAGATTTCTATCAAGAATGAAATGAAATTTATTCTTGAAATGATGAATGGTGAAGAAGGTTCATTATCTGCTGAATGTAATGGGGATGTCAATGCTATAAATATTGTTGAAACACTGAACTCTAAGATTGCAGTTGAAATCAACCATGTTGATGCTGTAAGTGAAAAAGGGGACATCATTCATGTCTTGACACTGCTGACCCATGAGCCAATGTTGCAGAATTCCACTGCATGGAATACAGCTGATTGTAGACGAGCCTGGATGACAATTACTAATTTTGTAGAATGTGTTGAACCTGAAGGAAGATCCAGGACAGCAGAGGCCCAATCAAATAATAGAATGCACTATACATCAATGTGTGAAGACTTCAAGCTCTCAAACTGGAAGAGCAGGAAACGGGAAAACATAAACAAATATTATCGGACAGCAACTAAGGTTAAAATGAAGAAGATGGAGGATTGTAGAGTTCAAAGGTTGGAGTCCCAGAAGATTAAATTGCTAAATTGCTTTGATGATTTCTAAGCCTGGAATTACAAGCATATTTTGATCTATTTCTCCATTAAAGGAGGATGTTGGAATAATGTCAAAATCATAGGCATAGTATTAAAGATTGGATTGTTGTGTATCTTCTCAAGATAAATGAGTGGGTTGAGATCCATAGTTTTAGGATCTGAGGTTTGGGTTGTTGAGAATTATTTCTCTTATATATGTAATCATTTTCATTGAATTAATCGAATTGGTTTTACACCATTCCTGTGTGTGTGTGCGAGCCTTTGGCTCTACACTTCCTCCTCTCTAATTCTTAATTTTTGGGTCAAACTTGTAGATACAAAATTCATGGCTTGCATAGTATAGATATGTCGTCGTTCGTTACATCCTTCCCTAACCTCTACTTGATGCAAAAAAATGTATCTCTATGTGTATTGCTAGTATCATAGCTTGGATGGTATAGATATGAGAGATTAAGACCTCTAAAACAAGACAAATAGGCTAATTTTGGCCGTCCATTGTTGGAATAAAATTAGCTTTTGTTTATTCTTGTTATTTTTTCCTACAAATTGTTTGAGTGAATTTTGTTGTTATTCGTTATGTAACTTTCATTGACTATATGTGTGAGTGCAACTTATTTGGCTATAGTATGACTTTTTTTTTGTTTTTTTTTTGTACCAGGGGAATGGCAACTAGAGTTAAGTTGGTACTCACGTGACACGTGGTCCAGGGATCCAATCTCGCTACCACTATACCTATAGGTGCATCCATAGGGACCAAACCATGGCGCACAAGTAAGAATGGGGGGATTCAAACATGTGACCTTCCATTTACTACTGATTACAACTTCTCATCTTTACCACTTGAGCTGGCCCCCATGGGCTATAATATGGCTTGGTTCTACACTAAGTGTTGATTGAGAGAATTTTTTTGTCATTTGTTATGTAACTTTCATTAACCCCATGTGTAAGTGCAACTTATTTGGCTATAATCTAACTTGGTTCTACACTAAGTGTTGATTGAGTCTATGTTGCTTAGCCTTGCACTAGTGGTGTTAGAGTAATCTTTGTTTCCTATCAATTTTTTTATTTTCATATTTGTTAGATAGTATAAGATTGTGCTTGTGTTCTGACTAAGAGAAGGTTTTTCAACTAGTGTGATAGTTGGAAGTAGAAATTATGGGGGGAAATGCTAGCTAGGAGTGCCTAGGAATGGTAGTTAAGTTGAGGACTATTAGTTGAGCTACAAAGGGATGTGAATATGATGAGGGGCAGCACTAGGAGCTATGAAGAACTAGGAAGTGGACAATTTGATGAGAAGAAATTAAGAGCTAGACACTATACAAGTTGGAGATGTTTTAGAAGGTTTAGAATCAAAATATGAGATAGATGAAGAGTAGAACACCAATGAAAGAGACCTATAAATGAAATTGGCCAAGCTTGTGAAGGAAAGAGGTAATTCTAGATTGGAAATCTCTTCCTATGATGGTAGATTAAAAGAAAAGGCTCTCATTCACTAGTTGGAGAGAGAGAGCATAGAGAGAGGTATTTTGAATATGAAAATGTCTAAGACCCTGTTACAATGGTACTAGCACCAGCGTACCTGCAAAGGTACCCCAGGAAGAGGGTGTCTTTTTTTTTACCATCAGGGGTGTTTAGCTAGCTCATTCTGAGGTAGGGGCATGGACAGACCCTCTGGATTCTCTTCTGGAAGTACTATGGCTTAATGGCATCGCTGACTGCCTCACGAAAGGGTTTGAAACGCTGAGGTTGGTGTCTGGGTCTTCCAGGGGTGGGTCACTGGGTCACATTCCCCCCACCTTGTTTCAACACTTCAACGGAAATTGTTCTAGCACTGAGACTCACTCTTATCTTTCAGAGCACATCCAGCACCCTCCTAGTCCTCCAGTTCAGCAGCGCCCTCCCTCCGGGCCCTCCTTCAGAGGATGACGTCATCCTCCTCGCAAATTGATTGCTTGCTAAAAGGGGGGGGGGGCGTTGAGGGTTTTCATCACTGTTGGGGTTAGTTGGGGCATGACGACCCCCCTGTACAGCTTGGCCTTTCGTTTCATCAAATTTGGCCTTGTTAAGCATATTTTTGCACCTAAGGGGTAAAATACCCCAAGTAGCCTACAATAGGCCATTTTTAGATTATTTTAATTCTAATTTTAAGTTGACATTTTTAATGTTAAATTTACCTTACTTTATGTAAAAGTGAGTGTGAGATCATATAAATACAATCTCTTTACTTCATTTTTAGACATCAACTCTTGGGATAATATCATTATGTCTGTTATTTACCCTAAATAGGGTTGTTTGAAGGGATGCACACTCCTTGATGAAGGTTATTTTGCAAGTTTGAAGAATTTCCTGAAAGTTTTACTATTGTTCATGCCATTGCTAAGGTGAGGCTAGAGTTGTTTGCTTAACACATGCACTTGGAGGTATCTATACTTTTAGTTTGATGTCTCTTTGTCAATTTGTATGAAAGTGATGCTTGTTAGGGTTGAATGGAACCCATTGTTGCTTCATTTTGTCTTGATTTGCATTTCATTTTTGTCATTGGTCACCATAGCATTCAAGCTTGAGCTTTAGGTCTTCATGTTTTGCTAGGCTAGGTCTCCTCAACGAATCCTAGAGATTGTTGAGGTTAGCCCTAGTTTCCAAGATTTCCAAGTAACATCTCAATGAGGGTAACTCCTCTCATTGATGCCCTAGGGTTTGGTGACTAGCTCTCTCTTCAAAACCTTAGGTTGTTCTACATTATTTAACCTAAATTTTACTTGCATTCTCATGTGTAAATTTTCATTTTCATGGTAGAATTAAGGTTAGATTCAGGTTTACAATTTTATGACAAAAACCCTCAAAATCAAAAAAATATTTTTTTTCGATTTTTTGGCCTTCCTAAAATTTCGGCCCTCTCTCCTACAATTTATTTTGGCCTTTCCTCCTATAAATTTGGCCTGCACTTTTTGTCCCTAGAAACCCTAGGGCAGAATTGTAGGAAGCCCTAAAATTTTAAAGTTCTTAAAAATCCTTAAAAACCCCAATTTTTGTATCTTTTGTAAATATAATGTTACATTAGTTTTAATTTTTTGATTTCTGAGTTAGTTTTTAATTTTAAGTATTAAAAACCCTAAATTCTAAGTGTTGAAACCTAGAACTAAGACGCCTTAATACTTCCTCCCTTACCTCCACGTTTCCCACTCTTCCATCTTCCTCTTACCTTTCCTTACCTTCCATCTCTCCTCCCATCAACCTCTTCCTCCACGGCTTGTTCTCCCTCATCCCTTCACCATTTCCAACCCTCCTTTCTTCCCCTTTTCTTCCCACCCTTTTCCTTCTTCCACCATCTCCTCGCTACCATCCAGTTCATCCTTTAACCCCTTTGGAATCCCAATTAGTATATCTGATTGAACTGATACCTCGTTGTTATATACAGTCTTATTCATACATAAAATGATTATCTAACCCTGCTGCTATAAATGTGTTAAATTACAAATCTGGAAACTAAGTTATATTTGATACGTACTAATTGATGAATGATAGATATTAAATGATACTTGAATGCTACATTTGCACCAGCCTTCCCTTCCTTTATCATTCACACAGGCCTTCCCTTAGGGAAGCCCTCGTGTGCCTTAATTGTCCTTTTCCTTCATCCCTAAAACATTCTAAACATAAGCACAAAAAAGAGTAGTGTTAGGACAAATCATGTTAGTGGTTGATTTAGGAAGTATCTTGTTATTTACTGAGTTGTCCTATACCTACAACAAGTCTAATTTTTTAAAGTGCATACACATAGAAAACAAATCAGTATATCAATAATTTATAATTCATCTTGACTTGAAGAAAATTGATGTTAAAAAATATATTATACCAGTGAATGATTATTGTTGCCACAGTTGTGACTATAGCACACATCTGAAAGTGATGATGAGGAAACCTTATTCAATACCAACTTCCATGTGTACTTTGCCTTACATACTTTGATATCATAAGACTGTGGTCACTTACCTATTGATCTAAAGAGCTGATTTTCTATATTGCATACATCTTTTTGGGAAATGAATAATGAACTTACCGTTGTGATATAGATCTTGAAATTATGTGCATATTTGTAGACAAACCTTGTTAATATTTGCATTAGTATCTTTGGAATGATAACTATTTGTCGTCACTGAAATGCTTTGACCTTACCAAGTGAATAATTTCGAAGAGTACGTTTCACTACATTATTGGTTGGTAGCAATAATCCTATTTTAAGTGTTATGAATTATCTTATATCTAGCTGATGTATGACATTGATAACTAACACTTAAGGCATATTTGGTGCTTGGTTATAGTTTATTGGCCATACAGTCTCTTGATCCAGCATCAGAGCCAGTGAGGCGAATTCTCATATTTGTCTGGTATTATCTATATCTCATTTTCCAAGAAGCTTTAATTTACTGTACATGTTTATGAATGCTTTGTTGAATGGTTTAACAACTCCTAAGGAACAAATGTATCTTGTAGTCGGTGGAAATGACCGATGAGGAAATAGTAGTGACCATTAAGGTGTAAGCGTAGTGCGGAAGTCGTAGCAGTAAGGCCCGTGGGAAAGGGAGTAAGTCTACTTATTGCCCGCAGCGTAGAAGTCATCCCTCACCTTATTCTGCATGGATCCTACTATGGATACAGTTCAGCTGACAACACTGGAGTGCCAATCAGCAAATGACGTGGAAGTCTCCTTAGCAGATAGGAGATCAGGTTCTTTTAATCCATCCACTTCTAATAGTGCAGATGCTTCTTATATAACTATAGATGACCAGGATTCCTCTGCAAATTGGGAATTACCTCACATATTGCCAAAAGATGTATATAGACTTAGATGGTGGAATTTAACCTCTGCCACCCAAATAAAAGTTTCCAATATTGATGTCTCTTTTACAGATAACCAAGAACCCATCCATATCTCTTTGTTAGATAAATCTCAAATCGATTGGGCAAAAGAAAGACATTTCAAATATGCACACTTTGGTGCTGTTAAACTTGGTTTAGGTCCCTTCGTTCATCCCCGTCTTCCTGTTTCTTCATTATGCTGTATAGTTGATACTAGACATAATAACTTTTCCGATGCCGTTATTGGTGGCTTTAGAGCCCCACTTCATGATGGCTCTGCTTTTGGTACTGTCTATCCTCGCTTTTCTGTCAGTTTAGATGACCCACATATCTACAATATCTTGAAAGCCTACATCCTTCCAAAAGGCTTTGACATGCTGAATGGTTCTAAGATTATCCAACTAAAGGGGGGTGTTTGTGTTCGGTTTGGGAATGATACCTTACCCCAGCTTAGGTCTCATGTCCACAAGAGTTCTGCAGACTGCAGCGTGGTGGAAACACCAAATTCTCGTTCAAAGAATGCAACTCCAATTACTTTTAATTGGACAGTGATAAAATATCCTCAGTCTTGGGAGATGAAGTACACAGAGCTCAAACATCAGGAAAGGGTTAAAGCACTCATGAATCCTAAACCCTTAGTCTTTGATGAATCCACTTCTTCTTTCAGATCTTCTGCACAAGAACCTATTCCTAGATTCCAACCTCCTTTGATAAAATCAGCATCATTATCTTCTTATCATAATGCAAGGCGTCAAGCATTATCTAATCAGTTGTCTAGACAATCCTCTGTACAAAAAGAGTCTTCTGTAAATATTCATTTGCCAGTTGATAATAATCCTTCTGAGTCATTTTCTGGTTTGTCTGATTTTGAGCATAGGGGTCAGCATGCAAAATGTCCTGCATGCAATAAAATAAAACAAAAATTGAAACAAAAAGAAAATCGTATGTCTCATCATGATTTTCCTTCTCTAGGTATGTTCTCCCTGCCTAGACAAGATTCTGCCATGGAAACAATTGTCCAGGGTCAAAAATCCTATATCCCTGGAAGAAATCTTCCTGAAGTCCCCTTTAGACAGTATACTCCTGATGGCCAGTCCCGCCGAGAATTCTTGCCAATCAAGTCTTCTACAGCAGATCAGAGCGTATCTGATGAAATCAAACTTGCAAATTGGGGAAATCTCCAGCAGTACTGTACTGCTAGAAATCTTGATGACGTGGCACAAGATATCCTTACCTTGAAAGCACATCATGAGAATCAGAAGATCCAAATAGAAAGGGTATCTACCAAAATAGAGCTGTTAGATCATTTGCTGCATGATACAACCGAAATAGAGAGGGCAATCAAAGTAGCTTCTGATAAGCTACACAGAAGATTGCAGGCCCTTGAAGATATGATAAGATCCACACAGGAACTTAAGAAAAAAGAATACAGAGTTCCTGATCATGTGTTGAAATTAGCAGCCAAAGGCCATACTAAGTCAGCCTCTCTGGGAGCACTATCCCTTATCCCAGAAGATGAAAAACCAGATTGGGATTTTGGTGAGTCAGATATGGAAAAAGACAAAATTGCTGATATGATCTCTGAGTTCAAGACCATGAAGCCTGTCCTAGATTCTAAGTATATAGGAGATGTTGATATGATGGCAGCTGAATCCTCCAATCAAAGGGTTCCCCCAAGAATTGAGTATGATACTCACATGCCTGATGTACAGAGTGTATCTTCTGTTCCAAGAGTCTTTACTTTTGGAATAAATAATATGAACAATTTGATTTCTCAAATGCCAGAGCAGCCTGTTTTGAATATTCAATGTCAGAGTAGAGAAGAAATAAAAAATGCTATTCAGCTGTTGACACACTGGATATTATATAAAAAGCAACAAGATCATAATATCACTGGACAAATGCTTGGAGCTCAGTTAGTTGCTGGTCTTTCAGGGCTATCATATGAATGGTGGCGATGGTTGCCACAGGAAACTAGAAATGAAATCCTTTCTTCAAATGAAGCAGATGAGCAGATTCTCTCTGCCCTAGGAAGAGAGTTTTATGGTCCAGAGGATCATGAAGATACTGATCATCTAGCCTCTTTATTTATGACTGCAAGATTATGTGATCTTGGAAAGGCTGATGAATATTTCTGCTACATGCAGAAATTATTAATTTCCTCTGGTAAATCTGGTGATCCTGCTTATTTAAAGCACTATCTTCGTAGTTTCCCTGGTCATGTCCCTGATGCTGTAGAAAGGGCCCTTAAAGAAAAAGGTATTCAGCTTCATACACTATCTTTGGCACAATTACAACAACATATCCTTGAAACTTGGCAAGAACATTGTTTAGAAATAAGAGTCAATAAGGATATCAAAAGGCATCAGAAGATGTTTTCAGCATCTTTCTGCAAAGAAGTTGCTGGGATGCCAGATTGGGGGTGTGGTGCCCACAATAGAGGTCATTTTGGCAAAGAATGCCATTGTAAAAAGAAGAAAAAGTTTTTTACTTCTGAAAAGAGGTATCATCCAGACAAGCCCTATAAGCATAAGTCAAAATTCAGAAAACCTTTCAAAAAGAATAAATATGCTTTTGGGAAGAAATATGTCAAAAGAAGAAAAGAAAAAGGTTCTGGTGATGTCTGTTTCATCTGTGGAAAGAAAGGCCATTGGGCTAGCAAATGCCCTGATAGAAAATCTCGTCCAAGGTTGGCAGCACTTTGTTCTACTCTTGACCCAACTTGGTGGGATTTATGTCAAGTTTCTTCGACGCCTCCTTCGTCTGATGATGAAATTGTTTATCTCCCTGATTCGGAGCACTCCTCCTCCGATCCAGATTCTGAACCTCGCCTTGCTAAATGTGATCCCTCTTTCTCTTCACCTTCTAGTTCAGATTCAGAGAGTGATGCACATTTAGGGGGGTGTGAGCTCCCAGATTTTGATTTCAGTTTGTATATGTTTTCTAGAGCCATTTCTCCTGCACAGATTCAAAAGAAATTGGCTGATATTGATTTACAGTTGTCTACAATTCCAGTTTTTAGACATCAAGAAAGAACTGCTCTGCGTACAGAAAAGAAAGCTTTGCAGAACCAGTTGCAATCTTTAGAAAAGGGAAAAGAAAAGATTGATCTCAGTTATAATCCGGCAGCCCTTTATCAAGACTATCCTGGTAGTCATAGAGATAGACAAATGCACAGAGAAGATAGAGAAAATCTGCTTAGAATAAAACTGAAAGAAAAACAAAAGCAAATAAGGGCTTTGGTAAAAGAAGCAGATGACATTAAAAGTGCTCTCACAGCACTGGCTTTGGAAAAAGAACAGTCTTCAGAAGAAGAACTGTCTAATGAGATTGAAAGAGTTTGTGGTCATGAAACCCCTGAACATTCACCCTCACCTGAGAAGTCTCCCTCGCCTCACTCTCAGAGTATTAGCCTGTTAGGAGCTGTCCAAGGTCCTAAATTATTTGTTACTCTAAATTTTTGTCCAAATGAATTCAAAGCCTATCCTGTCCAATGTCTCTTAGATTCTGGATGTCAATTTAACTTGGCTAAAGGAAATTCTATACCCAGTTTTTATTGGGAGAAAACTGAAGAATTCGGGTCAGCTATTCAGGGAACCCCTGTATATATGAATGGCAAAGTAGATAATTTTCCAGTTTCTTTGTCTGGTTCGAAGATATCTTTATCGTTGTTAAGGCTTGATTTAATAAAGGAAGATTGTGTGTTAGGTTCTGATTTCATGCAGAGTGTCAGCCCGTTCTCTGTCAATACGAAAGAGAAAATCTTCCAATGTACAGTTGGTAATAAGTCTGTTTCCTTACCCCTGAGCTTTACCTCAATCCATCGTTGTAAAGCCATACCAAGTCCACCAGAAAAATCTGCAAATCTCTCCTCATTGCATAAGTTAGAAAGATGTGTTTCTTTTGCAGAACTTCATGGTGAGAAGTTTTTAACTGGGATTGCTGAAAATCTTAAGAAAGAGTGTTGCTCAGAAAGTCCAAATGCTTTTTGGACAAGAGAAAAATATTTTGTGTCTTTACCTTTTGATCCTTTACAAAAGATAAAGCCTATGAAAGCTTCAGCAAGATTGATGAGTCCCAGTGAGAGAGAATTCTGTTCTAGTGAAGTCCAAGACCTCTTAAAGAAAGGATTAATAGAACCATCTAAAAGTCCATGGGCATGTCGGGCTTTTGTGGTTAACAAGCATTCTAAGCAAAAAAGAGGTAAACCCCGTCTGGTTGTTAATTTTAAGCCCTTGAATGCGGTGCTTCAGAAGATCAGGTACCCTTTACCTGATAAAGCAAGCTTACTCCAGAAAATCAATGGGTGTGCTATTTTTAGTAAATTTGATTTAAAATCAGGGTTTTATCAGATTGGGATAGAACAAAAAGATAGATATAAAACTGCCTTTGTTGTTCCTCATGGGCAGTATCAGTGGAAAGTCCTTCCATTCGGTATCAATAATGCACCCTCAGAGTTTCAGAAGAGAATGGAAGATATTTTTAGGGATATTCCTTGGCTAGCGGTCTTCATTGATGATATTCTGATTTGCTCTAAAAATTTGCAAGATCATTTAAAGCATTTGCAGAAATTCTATGAGCTAGTCTTTAAGCATGGTTTGGTTTTGTCTGAAAGTAAAATGGAGATAGGCAAAACTGAAATTGAGTTTTTGGGTTTACATATCAAGAATGGTCAGGTAGTTTTGCAGAATCATGTCCTCCAGTCCTTTGAACATTTTCCTGATCAAATAACAGAGAAAACCCAACTGCAGAGATTCCTTGGGTGCTTAAATTACATCAGACCTTTTTATAAAGGTCAAGCAGCAGATATCCATTGTCTGCAGCAAAGGCTTAAGAAGAAGCCAATTCCTTGGTCAGAAAAGATGACTCTGGCTGTCCAGCAAATAAAAGCCAAAGTAAAACAACTTCCTGCTCTTAGTCTCCTATAGGGAACAGGTAAAATGATAATTGAAACTGATGCTTCTAGTACAACCTGGGGTGGTGTACTAATAGAAGAGATTGATGGGAGATCTAACATCTGTGGTTATGGCTCCGGATCGTTTAAAGGCGCTGAGCTCAATTACCCTTCCAGTCACAAAGAAATTCTTGCTGTTAAGAAAACAGTGCAGCATTTTATTTTATATCTGAAACCAGTGAGATTTGTAATAAGAACAGATCTCAAAATTATGCCTGGTATATTTAAGAATGAAAATTTGATGGCAGAAAATAGCAGCAGGATCTTAAAATGGTTTTTATGGTTAAGCAACTTTGATTATGACATTGTTTATAAACCTGGTTATTTGAATTGCTTAGCTGACATGTTAACCCGTGAGACTGTGCAGAAAGAAGTTCCAGGTTTGAAAATGTTTTCTGCTGGTCCTTCTGGTTCTTCTGGTTCGGGACAGAATCCTAGATGGATTCCAATGAAGGATAAGATTGTTAGTGACAAAGGAAAAACTCCTATGGATGAAGAGGAGTTAGAGAAAAGAG
Source organism: Larix kaempferi (assembly GCA_027924585.1). Taxonomy (NCBI): domain Eukaryota; kingdom Viridiplantae; phylum Streptophyta; class Pinopsida; order Pinales; family Pinaceae; genus Larix; species Larix kaempferi. Next base: position 9,709,617 of record BSBM01000418.1, on the reverse strand, counting down.
CCCCTCCTAAGTCGCTGTTCCTGGCCCCATGGGACAAAGATATTTCAGAAGAAGAACGCCAGCAGTTGTTAGACTATGCCAGTAAAGAAGACGCTGAAAAATACCTCAGTCTAACTTTAATCAGACAGATTCAGGCCAGCCCCTGTAAACTGCTTATTCTTGAGCGTTGGGAAAAAGATGCTTTTTATGGGTTAACAGAAGCTCAGGAACAGCTAGTTCAATGCAGAGAACTTTGGCTTGACGGCAATGAAGAAAAAGATGGCTGGGTTTGGTATGTTGATATTGGCCAAGGGGATCTAACCTGGAGATCCTATAATTTAATTCTTCAATTCTGTAGAGAGCATAAATCTGTAATAATTTGTGCTGATCCAGGAAATATGAGGAATAGAAAGTGGTCAGGATGGACTCAGGTTTTCTTAGAAAAATTCTGCCCAAGGCATGAATGGGTTGAGCGTAAAGCTAATTTTATTCTCCATCTTGAAGCAGACATGCAAGCTGCTGACCAGGCTAACCAATGGTTCAAATTCCTTCTAAGGCATCATGGAGGAAGATACACTCCACTTGAACATTATGTAACTGTCACACAGAAATTTATTAAAAGAGACAGTCAAGGAAGAAGGTTGGATGCAAAAGTCCATCGAAGAAATCTGCCGCTCAACTATCGGGTTGAGTCTAACTTTGCCTCTGAGTTTATTTTTGGTCCTAATGAAGCATTGAAAGGATCAGATGTAGACCAGTGTTTTGGAGAAAAGCTTTATCCAGATATGTTCGATGATGAACCTGAAAATGAATATTGGCAGTTTCCCGAAACTCAGCCTGATTACATTGAACAAGAGCTGGTTCGCAGAGAAATAGAAGAAAGCAACTATGATGACGGCATCCTTGATTGCGTCTGTGGAGGTGTTCCAGGTCCTGATGGTGAGACACACTGTGTCTGTGGCTCCGACTGATGATCTGAATTGTTTTCCCGTTGACTGTTTCCGGGAATGAAGCCAGTCGGTCCGAAATTGTTACTATAATTTGTAAATATTCTGTTCTTTACGGAAGCCATTGGTGGGCCTCTCCGCTTTTGATTTGTCTGCCATGTTTGCCTCGGGATGATTACTGTTCCCCGAGTGTTTTGTATCAGAGCCAGTGAGGCGAATTCTCATATTTGTCTGGTATTATCTATATCTCATTTTCCAAGAAGCTTTAATTTACTGTACATGTTTATGAATGCTTTGTTGAATGGTTTAACAACTCCTAAGGAACAAATGTATCTTGTAGTCGGTGGAAATGACCGATGAGGAAATAGTAGTGACCATTAAGGTGTAAGCGTAGTGCGGAAGTCGTAGCAGTAAGGCCCGTGGGAAAGGGAGTAAGTCTACTTATTGCCCGCAGCGTAGAAGTCATCCCTCACCTTATTCAGCATGGATCCTACTATGGATACAGTTCAGCTGACAACACTGGAGTGCCAATCAGCAAATGACGTGGAAGTCTCCTTAGCAGATAGGAGATCAGGTTCTTTTAATCCATCCACTTCTGATAGTGCAGATGCTTCTTATATAACTATAGATGACCAGGATTCCTCTGCAAATTGGGAATTACCTCACATATTGCCAAAAGACGTATACAGACTTAGATGGTGGAATTTAACCTCTGCCACCCAAATAAAGGTTTCCAGTATTGATGTCTCTTTTACAGATAACCAAGAACCCATCCATATCTCTTTGTTAGATAAATCTCAAATCGATTGGGCAAAAGAAAGACATTTCAAATATGCACACTTTGGTGCTGTTAAACTTGGTTTAGGTCCCTTGGTTCGTCCCCGTCTTCCTGTTTCTTCATTATGCTGTATAGTTGATACTAGACATAATAACTTTTCCGATGTCGTTATTGGTGGCTTTACAGCCCCACTTCATGATGGCCCTGCTTTTGGTACTGTCTATCCTCGCTTTTCTGTCAGTTTAGATGACCCACATATCTACAATATCTTGAAAGCCTACATCCTTCCAAAAGGCTTTGACATGCTGAATGGTTCTAAGATTATCCAACTAAAGGGGGGTGTTTGTGTTCGGTTTGGGAATGATACCTTACCCCAGCTTAGGTCTCATGTCCACAAGAGTTCTGCAGACTGCAGCGTGGTGGAAACACCAAATTCTCGTTCAAAGAATGCAACTCCAATTACTTTTAATTGGACAGGGATAAAATATCCTCAGTCTTGGGAGATGAAGTACACAGAGCTCAGACATCAGGAAAGGGTTAAAGCACTCATGAATCCTAAACCCTTAGTCTTTGATGAATCCACTTCTTCTTTCAGATCTTCTGCACAAGAACCTATTCCTAGATTCCAACCTCCTTTGATAAAATCAGCATCATTATCTTCTTATCATAATGCAAGGCATCAAGCATTGTCTAATCAGTTGTCTAGACAATCCTCTGTACAAAAAGAGTCTTCTGTAAATATTCATTTGCCAGTTGATAATAATCCTTCTGAGTCATTTTCTGGTTTGTCTGATTTTGAGCATAGGGGTCAGCATGCAAAATGTCCTGCATGCAATAAAATAAAACAAAAATTGAAACAAAAAGAAAATCGTATGTCTCATCATGATTTTCCTTCTCTAGGTATGTTCTCCCTGCCTAGACAAGATTCTGCCATGGAAACAATTCTCCAGGGTAAAAAATCCTATATCCCTGGAAGAAATCTTCCTGAAGTCCCCTTTAGACAGTATACTCCTGATGGCCGGTCCCGCCGAGAATTCTTGCCAATCAAGTCTTCTACAGCAGATCAGAGCGTATCTGATGAAATCAAACTTGCAAATTGGGGAAATCTCCAGCAGTACTGTACTGCTAGAAATCTTGATGACATGGCACAAGATATCCTTACCTTGAAAGCACATCATGAGAATCAGAAGATCCAAATAGAAAGGGTATCTACCAAAATAGAGCTGTTAGATCATTTGCTGCATGATACAACCGAAATAGAGAGGGCAATCAAAGTAGCTTCTGATAAGCTACACAGAAGATTGCAGGCCCTTGAAGATATGATAAGATCCACACAGGAACTTAAGAAAAAAGAATACAGAGTTCCTGATCATGTGTTGAAATTAGCAGCCAAAGGCCATACTAAGTCAGCCTCTCTGGGAGCACTATCCCTTATCCCAGAAGATGAAAAACCAGATTGGGATTTTGGTGAGTCAGATATGGAAAAAGACAGAATTGCTGATATGATCTCTGAGTTCAAGACCATGAAGCCTGTCCTAGATTCTAAGTATATAGGAGATGTTGATATGATGGCAGCTGAATCCTCCAATCAAAGGGTTCGCCCAAGAATTGAGTATGATACTCACATGCCTGATGTACAGAGTGTATCTTCTGTTCCAAGAGTCTTTACTTTTGGAATAAATAATATGAACAATTTGATTTCTCAAATGCCAGAGCAGCCTGTTTTGAATATTCAATGTCAGAGTAGAGAAGAAATAAAAAATGCTATTCAGCTGTTAACACACTGGATATTATATAAAAAGCAACAAGATCATAATATCACTGGACAAATGCTTGGAGCTCAGTTAGTTGCTGGTCTTTCAGGGCTATCATATGAATGGTGGCGATGGTTGCCACAGGAAACTAGAAATGAAATCCTTTCTTCAAATGAAGCAGATGAGCAGATTCTCTCTGCCCTAGGAAGAGAGTTTTATGGTCCAGAGGATCATGAAGATACTGATCATCTAGCCTCTTTATTTATTACTGCAAGATTATGTGATCTTGGAAAGGCTGATGAATATTTCTGCTACATGCAGAAATTATTAATTTCCTCTGGTAAATCTGGTGATCCTGCTTATTTAAAGCACTATCTTCGTAGTTTCCCTGGTCATGTCCCTGATGCTGTAGAAAGGGCCCTTAAAGAAAAAGGTATTCAGCTTCATACACTATCTTTGGCACAATTACAACAACATATCCTTGAAACTTGGCAAGAACATTGTTTAGAAATAAGAGTCAATAAGGATATCAAAAGGCATCAGAAGATGTTTTCAGCATCTTTCTGCAAAGAAGTTGCTGGGATGCCAGATTGGGGGTGTGGTGCCCACAATAGAGGTCATTTTGGCAAAGAATGCCATTGTAAAAAGAAGAAAAAGTTTTTTACTTCTGAAAAGAGGTATCATCCAGACAAGCCCTATAAGCATAAGTCAAAATTCAGAAAACCTTTCAAAAAGAATAAATATGCTTTTGGGAAGAAATATGTCAAAAGAAGAAAAGAAAAAGGTTCTGGTGATGTCTGTTTCATCTGTGGAAAGAAAGGCCATTGGGCTAGCAAATGCCCTGATAGAAAATCTCGTCCAAGGTTGGCAGCACTTTGTTCTACTCTTGACCCAACTTGGTGGGATTTATGTCAAGTTTCTTCGACGCCTCCTTCGTCTGATGATGAAATTGTTTATCTCCCTGATTCGGAGCACTCCTCCTCCGATCCAGATTCTGAACCTCGCCTTGCTAAATGTGATCCCTCTTTCTCTTCACCTTCTAGTTCAGATTCAGAGAGTGATGCACATTTAGGGGGGTGTGAGCTCCCAGATTTTGATTTCAGTTTGTATATGTTTTCTAGAGCCATTTCTCCTGCACAGATTCAAAAGAAATTGGCTGATATTGATTTACAGTTGTCTACAATTCCAGTTTTTAGACATCAAGAAAGAACTGCTCTGCGTACAGAAAAGAAAGCTTTGCAGAACCAGTTGCAATCTTTAGAAAAGGGAAAAGAAAATATTGATCTCAGTTATAATCCGGCAGCCCTTTATCAAGACTATCCTGGTAGTCACAGAGACAGACAAATGCACAGAGAAGATAGAGAAAATCTGCTTAGAATAAAACTGAAAGAAAAACAAAAGCAAATAAGGGCTTTGGTAAAAGAAGCAGATGACATTAAAAGTGCTCTCACAGCACTGGCTTTGGAAAAAGAACAGTCTTCAGAAGAAGAACTGTCTAATGAGATTGAAAGAGTTTGTGGTCATGAAACCCCTGAACATTCACCCTCACCTGAGAAGTCTCCCTCGCCTCACTCTCAGAGTATTAGCCTGTTAGGAGCTGTCCAAGGTCCTAAATTATTTGTTACTCTAAATTTTTGTCCGAATGAATTCAAAGCCTATCCTGTCCAATGTCTCTTAGATTCTGGATGTCAATTTAACTTGGCTAAAGGAAATTCTATACCCAGTTTTTATTGGGAGAAAACTGAAGAATTCGGGTCAGCTATTCAGGGAACCCCTGTATATATGAATGGCAAAGTAGATAATTTTCCAGTTTCTTTGTCTGGTTCGAAGATATCTTTATCTTTGTTAAGGCTTGATTTAATAAAGGAAGATTGTGTGTTAGGTTCTGATTTCATGCAGAGTGTCAGCCCGTTCTCTGTCAATACCAAAGAGAAAATCTTCCAATGTACAGTTGGTAATAAGTCTGTTTCCTTACCCCTGAGCTTTACCTCAATCCATCGTTGTAAAGCCATACCAAGTCCACCAGAAAAATCTGCAAATCTCTCCTCATTGCATAAGTTAGAAAGATGTGTTTCTTTTGCAGAACTTCATGGTGAGAAGTTTTTAACTGGGATTGCTGAAAAGCTTAAGAAAGAGTGTTGCTCGGAAAGTCCAAATGCTTTTTGGACAAGAGAAAAATATTTTGTGTCTTTACCTTTTGATCCTTTACAAAAGATAAAGCCTATGAAAGATTCAGCAAGATTGATGAGTCCCAGTGAGAGAGAATTCTGTTCTAGTGAAGTCCAAGACCTCTTAAAGAAAGGATTAATAGAACCATCTAAAATTCCATGGGCATGTCGGGCTTTTGTGGTTAACAAGCATTCTGAGCAAAAAAGAGGTAAACCCCGTCTGGTTGTTAATTTTAAGCCCTTGAATGCGATGCTTCAGAAGATCAGGTACCCTTTACCTGATAAAGCAAGCTTACTCCAGAAAATCAATGGGTGTGCTATTTTTAGTAAGTTTGATTTAAAATCAGGGTTTTATCAGATTGGGATAGAACAGAAAGATAGATATAAAACTGCCTTTGTTGTTCCTCATGGGCAGTATCAGTGGAAAGTCCTTCCATTCGGTATCAATAATGCACCCTCAGAGTTTCAGAAGAGAATGGAAGATATTTTTAGGGATATTCCTTGGCTAGCAGTCTTCATTGATGATATTCTGATTTGCTCTAAAAATTTGCAAGATCATTTAAAGCATTTGCAGAAATTCTATGAGCTAGTCTTTAAGCATGGTTTGGTTTTGTCTGAAAGTAAAATGGAGATAGGCAAAACTGAAGTTTCTTACATTCGTTTATTGGTAAATGATCCTGAACCTACATTTGGTAAATGGTTGGATTGGTTAATGTTTTGGAAATATAGTCTTTTGATCCAATATTGATCATTGCGATACATGCTCACATGATTATACACTTCACTGAATGATCTAAGTGAATTATTGATCTAGATCATATATTTGCATTCACTAGCATTGATCCTTATATTATTGACTCCATTTAGGCACTAGTCTGACCATGAGATTGCATAGAATATAGTTGGTTGGTTGTTCTAGTGTTTCTTACAGGATTCCACAAGGATACTTCTCCTTGGAGGTTTCAACTTCCGAAGAAGTTAGAACAGTGACCAAGGTGACATTGGGTCACTGATATTATTTATGCTTACTAGGAATTAGCCCTGCTAATTTTCCCGGTAACATTTTTGGCGCTGTTTCCAAGGACATTTCGTAAATCGAAGAGGTTTATCTGGAGTCATTGACATCCTTGGGAAAACGACATTTGGTAAGAAGATTGAGGTGAGTCTTTGATTAGTATTTTGAAAATATTTTTAAGGACTAATCTTGCAGATCTTACCTGGCGACTCCACTGGTCAATTCAAAACTCAGTCCTGATCATCTCAAGTACGCCCTTGCTTTTTGGTACTTTGGTGGGATTTGTTAAGCTAACTTGGCAGGTATCTCCTGACAACTCCGACTGAAGAAAAATAGTGGTACTCTACAAAGACAAGGAAACCAAGTGATATGGCATCTTCTTGTGAAGAGGATGTAGTACCATTTGAATTTAAGGATCCAGATTATCCGACAGATGCAGAAAAAGAAACATCTTTTTCTCCTCTTGATTTATCAAAGTTTCCAGGACATTTAGATGAGCTACCAGAGATTTTTTGGCACCCATTCAATGGTGATCATGGTTACATCTGGCTCCATGTCGAATGGTTCATAACAATGGATGAAGAAAATAACATTGAAAATGAAGAAAGCATTTACATGATCATTCGTTCATCACGTGGAAGGAAAGGCTCTCGCTTGGTTTGTGGACCTAGAAAAAGCGACAATATCATAGTTTGCGAAATTGATGGAATTCTTATGTAGATATTGGAGTTTTGAGCACTGTGATAGATGGATGCCTTGTGTTGAACAGGAAAGGAACTTGTTCAGAGAAGAAATCCATGAAGATCAACTCCTAGAATATTTGCAAGAAGATCAAGATGAAGTGATTCCAGAATATGAAGAACAAGAGGCCTTAGTTGAAGAAACGGAAGAATATACAGAAATGGTAAGTGCACCATATCCTTAAGTTATAGTTTCTTATGATATGTTGGCTCTCTTCGAAGAAAGCTACAGGTATGTGGAAATCGATGATTATTGGAATTTCCTTGGTCCATTGATGTATGATTATTCTAGGCCTTGCAGCATCATAATAGACCGTCCCCCGAGTATATATATGGATGAAGAAGCTTTCTCTACCTACGATGAAGAATGGATCAATCCATTTTCCTTTCTAAAAGGTATAGTGGTACAAGATGTGGTCCTTGTTGACAATACTCTTGTGCAAAGCTTCTCCAGTATCTCTCAACTCATGATACACTTCAATCAACTACACTCTGCACTAGGTATTCAACCCTTTCTATCCAGTATCGATGAGTGGTCAACAATGTTTTCCAATCAAGACAATGCAGGTATGAGGACATGTATGATTTCATTTTCACATCATAATGATTTATATTGTTTATCTTTTCATTCGAAACGTGAAGGTTTGAATTATGTAGTTGACGGTTTTAAAATGATAAAGATCGTTAGGGATAGTAGCACAATAATTATAAAGAAGAATAATATGCATGTATTTCCAAGAGATTGTCCGAACAGGTTACAACTGATACGTGAAGATTCGCAAGGCCCACCTTCACAAGTTCTTTCTTGAATGGACAACCAAGCAATTTTAAAGAAATTTTTTTCTTCAATGCCAATATATCATCCAAATGGTCCATACATTAGTCCAGTGGAAGCTTGGATAAATGGGGCTTGTGAAAGAGATTCTTCGCCACGGCAGTAGTATTTCAGCTCTCGGATCCCTGTAGCCACCCAATCCTCATCTTATATCATGATGGAGACCTTGGTGCAGGTTTGCTTCATGATTGATCAATTTTTATCATGGATTCTATTGAAAGACAAAGGTAAGGCAACATGTATGAATTCCTTACTCACATGGTTACATTGGTTGTATTATTTTACCTAGTCCTTTCTTCTTTCTCATGTTAGCGTAGGTAGGTAGGTTAGGCATATACTATTATATATGCATTGCATTTGACGTTCTTCATTTTGTCATAGGTTAGTCATTTTTTTTTGTTGCATTTATTTAGTCTTATTCGACGAACAAGGCAGGACGAAAGTGTTTTCCTCTGGGTATTTTGACGTCCTTGTTCATTTGATGTGTGTGTGTTGATGTATATGTAACTTCGGAATGTATTTCATATATATTTATTGTAGCCTTATTAGAGATGTGTTATTCCTCTATAAGGAAGTGCCATCATGAGGATTGACAAGTGTCGCAAGTGTGTGTACTTGCTGATGGGTTATTAGACCACCATGTGTGGGGTCGGCCCTGAAATATATATATTATAATGTGGATGTACCTAGCTAGACAAGTCGGCCCCATAAGGTCACTGGGAAAACAGGTTAGTATAAATAGAGATCAGGTGATCTCTACTTAGATCATTCGGAAAAGTATATCTCTCTCACTCAGAAAGTGGCGCACTAGTGAGGAGGAGGATCATCTACTACTAGGAGACTATCTCAGGTATTTTGGTTGTACTTTGGTTGAGCCATTGCTCTCTCTATCTCTGAGGAAGTTGTGGGGTTTTTCACCTTAGGGTTTTCCCCACGGAAACTCTATGTCTCTTGTCTCTCATGCTTTTGATTCTTGTGATGCTTGTCATGCTTATTGTGATTGTTATGTATTGATATACTATACATGTTATTCTCTCAGTGAAGATCCTAGAGTATTGTGAATTAATGCTCAAAATTTAACAGTGTGTAGGTCTACAGGTACCCAGATGATTCTTGGATTCTCGAACACCCTCAGGAGGAGTACTCGTCCCGCAGTTGGAGCCAGTGTTACGATGGTACTAGCACCAGTGTAGCTGCAGAGGTGCCCCATGAAGAGGGTGTATTTTTTTTTACAAGGAGGGCTGTTTAGCCAGCTCATTCTAAGGTAGGGGCATGGAAAGACCCTCTAGATTCTCTTCTGGAAGTACTATGGCTTAATGGCATTGTTGACTACCTCACGAACGGGTTTGAAGCCCTGAGGTTGGTGTCTAGGTCTTCCAGGTGTGGGTCACTGGGTCACATGCCCCCCACCTTGTTTCAACACTCCGGTGGAAATTTTTCCATCTCTGAGACTCACTGTTATATTCTAGAACGCATCCAACACCCTCTTGGTCCTCCAGTTCAGCAATGCCCTCCCTCTGGGCCCTCCTTCAGAGGATGATGTCATCCTCCTAGAAGACTGATTACTTGCTAAAAGGGGGGCCGTTGAGGGTTTTCATCACTGTTTGGTTTAGTTGGGGCATGATGACCCCCCCTGTACAGTCTGGCCTTTTGTTTGATCAAATTTGGCCTTGTTTAGCATATTTTTGCACCTATGGGGTAAAATACCCCAGGTAGCCTACAATAGGCCGTCTTTAGATTACTTTTATATTATTTTAATTATAATTTTAAGTTGACCTTTTTAATGTTAAATTTACCTTACTTTATGTAAAAGTGAGTGTGAGATCATATAAATACAATCTCCTCACTTCATTTTTAGACATCAATTCTTGGGATAAGATCATTATGTCGGTTGTTTTCCCTAACTAGGGCTCTTTGAAGGATGCACACTCCTTGATGAAGGTTATTTTGAAAGTTTGAAGCATTTCTTGGAAGTTTTACTATTGTTCATTCCATTGCAAAGGTGAGGCTAGAATTGCTTGCTTAACACATGCACTTGGAGGTATCTATACTTTTAGTTTGATGTCTCTTTGTCAATTTGTATGAAAGTAATGCTTGTTCGCGTTGAATGGAAGCCATTGTTGATTCATTTTGTCTCGATTTTCATTTCATTTTTGTCATTGGTCACCATAGCATTCAAGCTTGAGCTTTAGGTATTCAAGTTTTGTTAGGCTAGGTCTCCTCAACGAATCCTAGAGATTGTTGAGGTTAGCCATAGTTGTCAAGCTTGCCAAGTACCATCTCAATGAGGGTAACTTCTCTCATTGATGCCCTAGGGTTTGGTGACTAGCTCTCTCTTGAAACTCTAGGTTGTTCTACATCATTTAACCTAAATTTTACTTGCATTCTCATGTGTAAATTTTCATATTCATGGTAGAATTAGGGTTAGATTTAGGTCTGCAATTTTATGACAAAAACCCTAAAAATAAAAAATTTAATTTTTTTTATTTTTTTGCCTTCCTAAACTTTCGTCCCTCTCTCCTACAATTTCGACCTACCTTCTTTAGCCCTAAAAAACCTAGGGTGAAATTTTAGGAAGCTCTAAAAATATCGAAATATCAAAAATTCCTAAAAAAAAACCATAAAATTATAAAAATTAAAAAATTAAAATTTTTTGGCCTCCCTAAAATTTTGGCCCTTCCTTCTATAAATTCTGCCTTTCCTTTTTGTCCCTAGAAACCCTAGGGCGAAATTGTAGGAAGCCCTAAAATTTTAAAAAATCCTAAAAAAACCCTAATTTTTGTATCTTTTGTAAATATTATGTTACATTAGTCTTTTTTTTTTTTTTTTTTTTTTTTTTTTTTTTTTTTCTTTTCGAGTTAGTTTTTAATTTTAAGTATCAAAAACCCTAAATTCTAAGCGTTGAAACCTAGAACTAAGATGCCCTAATACTTCCTCCATTTCCTCCATGTTGCCCACTCTTCCATCTTCCTCCTACCTTTCCTTACCTTCCATCTCTCCTCCCATCACACTCTTCCTTCACGGCTTGTTCTCCCTCATCCCTTCACCATTTTTAGCCCTCCTTTCTTCCCCTTTTCTTCCCACCTTTTTCCTTCTTCCACCATCTCCTTGCTGCCCTCCACTTTCCTTTACATACTTTGATATCATAAGACTATGGTCACTTACCTGTTGATCTGAAGAGCTGATTTTCTATATTGCATACATTTTTTTGGTAAATGAATAATGAACTTATTGTTGTGATATAGATCTTGAAATTATGTGCATATTGGTAGACAAACATTGTTAATATTTGCATTAGTATCTTTGGAATGATAACTATTTGTCATCACTGAAATGCTTTGACCTTACCAAGTGAATAATTTCAAAGAGTACGTTTCACTACAGTATTGGTTGGTAGCAATAATCCTGTTTTAAGTGTTATGAATTATCTTATATCTAGCTGATGTATGACATTGATAACTAACACTTAAGGCGTATTTGGTGCTCAGTTATAGTTTATTGGCCATACAGTCTCTTGATCCAGTATAAGTTATTCTTACATATGTACAAGTTTCTTACTTTCCTTTATTGGTAAATGATCCTGAACCTACATTTGGTAAATGGTTGGATTGGTTAATGTGTTGGCAATATAGTCTTTTTATCCAATATTGATCATTGCAATACATGCTCACATGCTTATACACTTCACTGAATGATCTAAGTGAATTATTGATCTAGACCATATCTTTGCACTCACTAGCATTGATCCTTATATTATTGACTCCATTTAGGAATTGGTCTGGCCATAAGATTGCATAGAATATAGTTGGTTGGTTGTTCTAGTGTTTCTTATAGGATTCCACAAGGATACTTCTACTTGGAGGTTTTGACTTCTGAAGAAGTTAGAATGGTGACCGAGGTGACATTGGGTCACTAATCTTATTTATGTTTACTAGGAATTAGCCCTGCTAATTTTCCTGGTAACAAACCCCAATAGGGTTCATTTTGGTGTTACCAAGTTGAAGAATTTCACATTGCTTTGGTGGGAGATTATGCAAAAACACATAATAATGGGGCAACAAGAGAAGATCAATACTTGACCAAAACAAAATGGTGAGTAAGGTACAAGAGAAATTTTCCCATGTTGATTACGAGCAATATTTGTGTAAACATACATTGAATTTAGGATAAAAGGAGACGCCTTTCTAAGAGTATACTAAGAATTCTTAAATTGCAATAATACCAAAGGTTAGAAATGTATGCTAATAGGTTGAAGTTCCACATCCAAATTGAGATGAGTACTCAGCGTTTTCATACCTAGGATGAATTTTATCATAAATTTGAGTAGGAAAAGGTATCATATTTGTTAAGTTAGGCTAGTTGCCACTTAACATTAAGTGAAAAATACCACAAGCGATAACAATACTCACAAAGGAAGAGGTTTTAGAAGAGGTCGAGGAGGTACGTAAGTCATTGTTTGCTACAAATATGAAGTATAAAGATACATGGCATCAAAATGTTTAAAGAAACACACTTATGGAAAAAGAAATAAGGCCAAGGATTATATCATGCAAGCAAATGAAGTATCACCAGTTGTTAGAGTGAATGTTATTGAGTTCATCATGGATATGGAGAGCTACTTGGGTGAACATTGTAGATGAACCTAAACAAATGAGTGTCTTCAAGTCTAAATGCAATATTTGAGGTAAATGTCTTGACTTAATATAGAAGGTAGAAGTACAAAAAGTTTAGTTTCCATGGAGGCTATTGAAATGTTGAAGTTAAAGTGCATTCCTCATCCTAAAGCATATTGAGTTTCATGGCTATACAAGGGTCAATAAGTCATTATGATATATAATTACATAAATAAAGTACTATGAGATGTAATTCAGATGGATGATTATCATGCACTACTAAGAAGACCATGTTTATTTGACATAAATATTGTATGTCACTATAGTGAGAATAATTATGAATTGTGAAGGATGGATAGAGTTTCAAATTGTCTCTTATGATAGAGGAGAAGAAGAAGAGATGAACAACAATAATGAAAGTATCAACAAAAACAATAGTAGGAGCAACAACCATATATTATTGTGCTCATCTAAAGAATATTTTAATTTGAAGAAGGCCAATTTTTTTTCCACACTAACAAGGGGTGTCTAGGAAGTTGATGAAAAGAAGTACATGATAATTGAGGTCCAACATGTGTTGGCATACCTTGTGTGAAAAGTAATTTTCATCTGATAGAATTAATACTTGGGTTTAGTATGAATAATAAATCCCTTTATCAAATGACTCCTACAAAGAGTGAATAACTAAATAGATAGGTACAATAATTACTTGATAAAGGTTTGATAATAGAGAATTTAAATCCTTGTGTTACACCAAGGAGGTTGAAACCTATGAAAGGTGGTGAATGGAGATTGTGTCTGATCCCAATAAGATTAACATCATGTAAAGGTTTTTCTTTCCAAGGATGAGTAACCTCATAAACTATTTGTGTGGGAAAAGCACTTTTTGAAGAGAGATTTGAAAAGTGGATGCCATCACATTTTAATAAGGGAAGGTGATGAATGGAAAACATTGTTCATGTAAAGGATGGGTTGTTTATGTTGTAGGTTATACCATTTGGGTTAATTAATTAACCTACTACATTTATGAAACTCATGAATGAAGTATTGAAGCATTTTCATGTGAAGTTTGTTACATATATCTTCATCACATATAATTTTCATCAAGTCCAAAGAAGACCATTTGGTACATTTGGAGACAATGCTAAAATGGTAGAAAGAAGATACATTGTTCATTGAATTAAAGAAATTCATTCTTGCGAGAACCATTGGTTTACTTAGTTTTTGTAGTTTCCCAAGAGGGTATGAAATGGATCCCCTAAATGTGAGAGATATTGTTGTATGGTCAATACCTAGATGATTTTGATATGATGATTTTTCATGGCTTGGAAGTATTTTATAGGACATTTATCAAGAACTTTAGTGGGACTTATGCAGCACTAGCCAAGCTTGAAGAAGGGAATTTTTCAATGGTATAAAAAAAATAGTCTTTTGATATTTTGAAGAAGAAGGTATTTGAACCATGGCTATTTTCACTCTCATATTTTGGTAAGGTGTTTCTTGTAGATTATGATGCAAGTAGTTAAAAATTTGAGTGGTTTTCAGCCATGAAGGTAAGCTTGTAGCATTATTTATCAACAAGTTGAATGAAGCTAAGAAAAATTACTTTATTTACGACTAGCAATTCTGCAAACTATTCAAGCTTTGAAGAAATGAAGACACTGTTTTCTTCAAGAGACTTCATATGGTTTATCAATCACAAGTTGATATAGTTCTTAGATAATCAAGATATGATTTACAAATCTACTCATTTGTTTTGAAGAATTCATCTAGAAAATCAAAGAAGGTTGTAAATGTGTTAATTGATATTAACTAAAAATCTAGCAACATGTTCTATTTATCATAAATTGAGTTTTAATCTAACTAAATTATACCAATAAACACCAAAAGAACATCATGTATTCATTTCAACAAAAAATAAACATCCAAATCATTAACAACATAATCTACCATGGGAAAGATCTCCTCGCGAGGAAAAAATTCCACTATCCTTACTTATTCTAGACAATCCGCATTATAATCTTGAAAAATCCTTTTCATTTCCTCACTTATCATCATTGAATTGATTTAGAAGCTAGAATAAAATAATTTTAGATCACCCAATGAAAAAAATCATTCTACTGCTACTTTGATTTTGTTTCACTCTTCTATGTGTGTGTGGAAACTTTTATTTTCTTGAATTAAAGATTGTCTAATAAATGTTAGGAAATGAACACATTGTAGATACTTTTTGGTATTAGAATCAGTCACAAAAAGGGTTACAAAGAAAATACAGAAGAATAAGAATGGAATAAGGGGATTTTCCCTACCATATTGAAAATAATGCTTGGGGTCATCACATAAGTGTAGGAAATGCAATGATAGAGTCAAATGGGCATGGAGTAAATATAAATCCAATAGAATTTTTGGAGACTATAAGAAGTATGAGGATGGATATACCAAGTTGTAGAACTGACAATGAGAATATTTTGAGGGTCCAGGAACAAAAAAATCAACTGAGCACCTATGTTATAGCTTGTTTTATCATAGTTGTCCTAGAGATGCTTTAGATGGTCTGATCTTATCCATATCCTAGTCTTGCAGACTCCCTTGATCCCTTGTGATATGTGAACAAGCAATTTACCTGAAAAGCTTCTAAAAAACCATTTTTTTCATGATGTACGTGAAATTTATACTATGTAGTCACATATACACGGGTTTCCCTTGTCAGACGTGTGTACATGTATGTTTGAGGGAAAAAAATAAAAGTAAGTTACTTTTACGAGAAAAGTCGCAGTTTCAATCAATCCCGCTTGTCCCAATCCCATAAGTAATTGTCTCCAACTTCCCTAACTAGTTCCCCATCAATATAAAAATGGCATAGGAGAAGGTAAAATAATCATCAAGTATTGGATAGAGTACCCTCATGTTGTTCATTTGAGATTTGATTAAGAACCCTTGTTATCCTTATCTGCAAAACTCTCTTTCCCATATCTGGAGCTTTATTTTGAAGTCCCTTGAGAACCATTATTATGCTAAAGAATTCTTGGGATTCTTTTCATCATACTTCACAAGGAATAAATCTGGATTGGATGTTAAGCGTGTTAAGAACCAGGTGGGGGAACTCAGGATTCAGTTTCAGAATGGTGTCACAGCAAGGTTTAGGTTGTATCTTATCATTTGTACCTTCTTGTCATATTTTATATAAAAGATCTCTCTTTTCCATCCATTTCATGTGTTGGATTATTGTTTTTAATCGATGAAATTTGGATGTGTCTTTTAGAAATTTAGTTTATATATTCAATCTTTGAAACAGTTATATTTCTATCAAATATTTGATCATTTTTCAGGTTTCCATTGGAGATTTGAAGAAAAGGATGGATTAGTCATAGATAGAAGGATTCTTCATTGGATGTTTGGATATGGGTGAGTTAATTTCCTAACTTGTTTGCTCATTTAAAACTATGCTTGTAAAATATTGTTCATTAGTTGTTTGCTTGAAAGTTACGGTCATCTTTTACGGGAATTTATCTTTGGTGACTATGCCCAAAAGTCACTAGGGTTTCTAATATACCCAAAACAAAAATAGAGACTCCACTGGGGAGTTTCTCCATTTTTTTGTAGGTTAGGGCTTTGCTTTTTTTTAATTCTAGTTTGTTTGTTTTTGTTGATTTCTGCTTGTTTTTTTGGTTCATTCTATCATAGATCAATAATTGATAATCTTAGGAACCTTCTAGGAGGAAAATATTTCTTCCAGGGAATCAAATTTTAAGTTCTTTGTCTTTTACTACAGTTATACGTGGGTTACAATGCTCATAAGCGTGTATCAATCCTGTAGCTTTCATTGTGCTTCAAGAAATTGTATTTTTTCCCTATACGCGACTTTAACACTAGACATTCATGTATGCATGGTTTTCAATAGTATACAGTCGTGTATAGATATTTTGTATTCAGTAAATTTGCGTATACGCTACCCTGGTGATCAAAGTCGTGTATATGTCCCGGTGGACCCAAAAATAGGGTAAAAGTTTTCAAAAAAAATTGGTTTGTAAGGTTTTAGGTTTATTGGGGATTTGGGTGTTTCTTAGATTTTCCAGAATATTTTTTTCGAGCCTTCAAAATCATCATTTTGTATGTTTTTTATTAGGTCCTGAAAGAAAAAGAAAATTGAATTTTGCAAAAAATTAGAGTTTGCTTTCGGTTTGTTTAGGAATCTTGTGGGTAGTTTGATGTTTTTGGGAGTGTGTTTATAAAAGAAAATATTATATTTCTTTCACTTGCATTATCTCATGAAAATCATAAAGAATTGCTTTCTTTGGTTATAGCAATCTCCTTAAAAAGTTTCATATTGCTTAAAATTTTGAAAAATTATGCTTGGTTTTTTTTCTTCTCTTTAAAAGTTCCTTATAGTCAAGTAACTTTTTAAAATATTAAGTGGTATTTTCCAGTTACATGTAATTTCATTTTTATTTATTTTCAGTTGAGAATATCATCTTTCTTCACTTTTGCATCCTTCTGAGTAATAACAACCACTAAAACTAATGCTTAATCTAAAATTAATTAGACCTTTAGTTTTATAGGGTTCACTAATTGGCTTAAGCAATAGGGCCTTGGAATAGGTTGGAAATTAACAATCCAAGACCATTTTAAACTGTTGAACATAGTAGTATTTTTAGAAGGATAGGAAGAAATCCAATATAGTAATAGTGTGGCCGAGAAGCTCCACTAACATCATAGTTAAGCATGAGGTCATGTGAGGTTGGGTTGAAGAAATTATCCCTCTGATACTTAAACTAAACATTTGCAGGATTTTATGTGAATAAGGATTTCTTTAGTACTAACTTGGGGCCCATGAGGTGTAAGTACTACTAAGGTTTTAGGATTAGATACCCTTCCCATACATATAATTCCAACCATCGAATGTTCCCCGAGATGCTAACTGTAGGTTTCTAGCCTTAGTATCTTTCCTTAGGTAACACACATGTGTTTGCAAGGGCCTTCCTACATTATTACCTTGAGTAGATGTTGAATTAAACTAATAGTACCCTTGGAGGGTGTCCCTTGCCTTGTGGGGAGACTTGCACGAAGAAGGGCCATTAGCGGAGGCCTTGGTAATTGTTCTCAAACCTTTGTTGTTTGGTTGTGGGACTTAATGAATCCACACTAAACTTCAAAAGGACCTTTTTTTTGCTGGATGAGATCTATAGGATTTTTCTAATGGTGTTCTCTTTATGTTGTTTGTTCAGAGTTGGATTTAGATATTTCTTGTTTTTTGAATGGGAAACTATGGATAGTATTTATGTGAACACCAACCAAGGGGCCCATGTTCAAGGGGCTCCTTGTTATTTTCCATTTTTTGGTAGCATTCGTGCTCCCTTCATGGCCACTTTGAATCTTCCTGGAATCACTATGGGGCTTCCATTTTGTTTTTTTTCCACTCCAAATGTCATGAGTTCTCCTTATTATTCTCAAGAAATCACTTTATATCAAGGGCATCAAAACCATGTTCCTTCTTTGCCAGTAACAACTTCACCTCCTCCTTCTACCTCATGTGGTGAAAGTATTAGTACTACTAACCAACAATATAAAAGTAATATATGGAGGAGGAATATGAAGAAGATGAGGAAACAAGGGGGCACTCATCCAATCACTGCAAGTAATACTGGAAACCCGCAACCAACCTCTACATGTCATGCCTAGGGTAAAATTTTAGTCACTGCAAGTGATACTGAAAGTATGTCATCAACCACTACTTGTCATGTTGAGGACACAACATTGATCACTGCGAGTCATATTAATGACAAGTCACTAGTTACTGCTAGTCATACTGGGGACCAACAACCAACCACTGCAAGTCATGTTGGGGAAAACTGTTAACCAATGTGAGTCATGTTGTACATGTTCACACTATTGAGAAACCCGGACATATAGGATGAAATCCTAAGTTCCATTGTAATATTTGCAAAGGATGTTACCTGACTCACCTATGACCTATAATTCTAGAGGTACAAAGAGTGTGGTTCATGTCTCAAGGATCTTCTGCACCTGAACAACCTGTAATTTCCCAATAGCCTATTAAACCTTTGGTTGATGAAGTGATTGAGTTAATGCAATCTTTGATTGAACCCACTCCTCCCTTGAAGAGTGTTGATGTTGAAGCAGTTGAACCAATGCAATCTTTGTTCAATCCCACTATTCCTTTACATAGTGGCGAGCATCAAGTGGTTGAATCAATGGAATATTTTTCCAATCCCACTCTTCCTTTGGAGAGTGATCTATCTACCACTCAAGTTTTATTCACTTCTAATTCAAAAAAAAATCGACAAGGGAGAAATCCATTCTCTTTGTATGAATCCTTTCTAAGCTCTAGGATTGCTTCATTTGATTGGAATAGTCTAGTTGAGTTGCACCTCCTTTTTGCTACACCTTTTCAAATAAAGGTTCAACTTAAACACTACACGATTGCTCATGGTATTGTAGATGAAGGAGACTCTGTTAGAATTTAATCCACTCATGTTTGGAAAGGTATGGGATGTCCCAAACTTGTGATGACTATTAATTAGCTGCTAGATTTTGATAGAAGACCTAGTGCAACTTTGGGATTTCTTCCTCAAATTCCTATTACTTTAAGTGGGAATATTATCTTAGTCGATTTTCTGGTTATGGAAGACCCTTTGGACTTCAATATGCTCCTTGGTCATGATTACATATATGCTATGAATGTTGTGGTGTCTATGTTGTTTTTGTGATGGATTTTCCTTACAAGGGAATCATTGTCACTATCGATCAACTTGCATTTGTTGATCCTTCTCATTACCCAACTTTAAACCAAGTATACCCTTTATTTTTTCATATTTTTTGGTAGACACTACCCCACCACAAGTGGATTATATGGCCTTATATCCCTCGTGCCCAATTTCTATTGAGAAGAAGCCTCTATATTCATGCTTACCTTCTTGGTACTTGGTCCCGACAGTTGACTAGGTGATCCATTCAATGAAGCAATTAGATTCTTCTCTCCACCCTATTGGTCCAAGTGAATTTTTGACATGTGTTCTCTATGGGATGATATACTTCCTTCAGATGAACCTTTCCTAGAGGCTATACTTGAGTTTGACATTCCTTCAGATATTGTTGTCCTTTCCAAAGATGATCTCCTTGGATTGGACCAAGTTGTAATCAAATCCAGTCCCAATTTTCCTTTTGAGTTTGATATCCATGTTTATAGAAGCTTATACATTGGAATTTTTAAGTCTTTGGACTCTACCATTGAGCTGCAAGTCAGTGTTCCTGTTGAGTTTGATTCTGCTAGCATATGTTTTTACTCCTACGATGATGATTTTGTTCCTCTAGACTCCATTAATTCTTTTAGATTTGATATTCCTCATGGTTTGATCTTATTGCTTGTAGGTCACTGGGCCTTGGCTCTCTTGAGTCTTCACTAGTAAACTCTTCCTTGGTTATGAATATCAAAGTATTTATACCAAAGTGACACATATTGGATCTTTCTCTTTATATCTTTTAGATATGATCATGGTATTGTTGTTTCTTGGAGGATGATATTTTAGCTAGATTCATGGTTTCTTAGGGATAATTTTCTGCATGTTTCTCTATCCGATCAGGTATTTTCAGAAACTACATATAGGTTTAGGCCTCCCTGCTGTTATGATGCATTTGAACCTTTTTCTACCTGAATTTTCCATAGGGACGAACTTGTTGGATATTGGTTCACTAGCCATCCCTATCTGCATTTTTCACTAGTCCGATAGAAGAGCCTACCTAACATGGGACACCATAGTCAGCACCCTTTTTCCATTTTGGTGCCCATGCTGAGTTTTTCTTGTAGGCTTGGGAGCCTTTTTATTTTTAGCATGAATTTGAGAAGAAGTCGCATGCCTCTCTTTCTCATATATTTATGGCCATTCCCTATAAGGCTCCCAATTTTTTGTTTAAGTTGTAAATGCATTGCATTATCCTCGCTTGCGCTTTGAGTCTATCTATTAATCCCTCACCTCTTATCTCATTATCATTAATCTATCCATCATTTCTCCTTTGCAACTTGAAACCATTTTACTAAGAAAAAACAAACCCCAAGTGTGCCTACCCTACTCATGTTCATCGTGTTATGCAAAGGTGTGTTCCATGCGCTTGGAACTAGTTCGTTTTCCCTTAACACTTGTTTCTTTCCATGCATCATAGAAATTATTTTATTCTTTTCCAGGCTTTAATAATATGAAAAAGACAAAAAAAATCAAATATTTCAAAAATATGGATGGGAAAGAGTCATGTTCTTATTTATGTATGGAATCAAGTTGTGTCACCCTTGAACAAATCACATTGCCTTAAGTCATTATCTCTGTAGTTTGGGTTATAGTATGGTTGTAGGAAATTGAAATCATTTATGTATTATCTCCACCGATTAGTTAATATTCCAGTAATTATGGAGCAATCTCTAATGTCACATACATCTCTGACATATTTCATGTTATTTCTTGATTCAATGTCGCCTTAGTTATTCATTGTGTTGTGCTTATGTTCAAGGGAAGTTTCATCCTATGTTAGCCAATCCTTAGAACTCTTGGCTTTAGTGTGTCGACCTTCCCATGTCAAGTACATCTCAAAATCATCAGTTTGTTCCACCAAATATTTGATCTCCTACTATTTCCTTGTGTTAGATGATGGGGGGTGCCTTAATTCCCTCCTTCTCATGGTTAGCATCCCATCGAATCCAAAACATCTATTCTAGGATTGTGATCTAGAGTCCTTTTTGTACCTTCAAGTTTACAATCATCAGTGGCAAGTTTTCTCATTAGCAGTTGTGGGAATACATCAATGTTGCTTAATTGTTAGAGTCTACATATGTTCGACATCAAGACATCTATTCACTAAGTACCTTGCTTCTCATTATCATTATCGATGAGTTATCTCGTGTGTGTTAATGGTATACATCAATGACTGATAATCACATGGTGTACTATGTTCGACTTCAGGACATCTATTCACATAGTTTTGACTCATAACCATGTTGTTTTGTTTGAGATTCCATATATAACATCACATAATTATGATATGACTCGGGTTGCATAGAATTTCCATTTATTCTTATCTTGGAACTAATTATTATAGATATTGCTCTGTTTAGTATTCCTTTTAGAGATCTTCATCTAATTCCGAGACATAGATCTAGTGTGTATCTTTATGGTTATGATATCCCCTTTTAGACATAGATCCACTTTGTATTTTCATAGCTATGATATATTTATGACATGGATCCACGATGTATCTTCGTAACCATGATCACTACTATATACACGCAATGCACTTGATTTGGTGGTTATGATTTTGTTACTCTTGAGCATGGGTAGACTCCCCCAATCCCTTGTGATATGTGAACAAGCACTTTACCTAAAAATATTCTAAAAACCAATCTTTTCATGATGTACACAACTTTTGTATTGTGTAGTCATGTATATGCAAGTTTCCCTTGTCAGACTTGCATACATATCTATTTGTGGGATAAAAATAAAAATAAGTTGCTTTTATGGGAAAAGTTGCAATTTCAACCATTCCCACTTGTCTCAATCCCGTAAGTATCTGTCTCCAACTTCCCTAACTACCTCCCCATCAATATAAAATAGACATAGGAAAAGAAAAAATCATCATCAAGTATTGGAGAGAGTACCCTCATGTTATTCATTTGAGATTTGATCAAGAACCCTTGTTAGCCTGGTATGCAAAACTCTATTTCCCATATCTGGAACTTTGTTTATAGTCCTTATTAAGAGCCATTATTATGATAAATAATTCTTGGCATTATTTTGAGTATACTTCACAAGGAAGCCAGATTGGATATTGAGTGTGTAAACAACCGAGGGGAGGAACTCAGACTTCAGTTTCAGAATGGTGTCACGACGAGGTGCAAATTGTACCTAATCAATTGTACCTTGTTGTCATATTTTATATAAAAAATCTCTCCTTTTTGTCCATTTGATGTCTTGAATAGTTGTTTTTAACCAATGAAATTTGGATGTGTCTTTTAGAAATTTATTTTATATACTCAATCTTTGCAGCAATGATATTTCTGTCGAATCTTTGTTCACTTTTAGGTTTCCATTGGATATTTGAAGAAAATATTGGAGCATTTGCAGCTAGAGGGATTCTTCATCATATTTTTGGATCCAGGTGAGTTAATTTCCTAACTTGTTTACTCATTTAAATGTCTCCTTGTAAAATATTTTTGATTAGTTATTTTCTTGAAAGTTAGGGTCATGTTTTATGGGCATTGCTTTGTGGTGACTATGCCCAAAAATCACTAGGGTTGATAATATACCCAGAACAATCCAATTGATGCAAAATACTAAAGATCCTTCCAAGGAAAAGAAACGTGGGATCAACCTCAATGAAAGGAAAATAAGAAAGAGAAGGGTCAAATAAGAGATCATATGAGAGATATGAGAACTCTAAATGTGTTACCAGGAGTCATAAGTAACACCACACACCTGATTTTGTAGTCAAGAAGTTATTTAATCTTGAAGGGACAAGCAATAGTTTAGATATGTCTCCAGTTAGACATCATAAAAGAAGGCATGGGGAAGACATGTTATAAGAGGAGCTTATCAAAATTATACCTCCTTTTTGATGGTGAGAGCAAGAAGGGATAAGATGTTGAAGCTTGGTTTATAGGAATGCGAAATTATTTCCAATTATATAATTACTCCTGTATCATGAAGCGAGGGTTTCCATTTAGAATTTGCAACGAAAGGATTCCATTTGATGGTACCAATTAGTTCAAGTGAAGCATATCAATGAAAATAAGATTTCATGGAGGAAACTCAATAAGTATTTCCAGAAAAAGTACTTATCATAACATTATTAGAATAAGAATATGGAAGAGTTCTTTGAACTCAAATTGGGAAATATGAGCATGGAAGAGTATTAAAATAATTTTTCAGAACTGTTAAGATATGTTGGATTTATCAAGGAGGAGAAGGAAAACATACAAAAAAATTGGAAGTGGTTTTCCTCCATTTTATAGGGATAAAATTCAATATGATGAACCTAAGACCCTTGAAGAAACAATATAGAAGGCCAAGCACATGTATGATTAGAACAAGTGAAGGGACAATTTTCAGAAGTCTTGGAGATATAAGAGGAAGGATAAGAAAGAATAAAGGATTCAAACAATCTTCCTTAAAGAGATAACAAAATTCATATCAACAAATTAATCCAACTCAAAATGGTCTGAGGATGATAGAATTTCTTGGGAAAGGAATCATGCAACAAATAAAATGTTGGGAATGTCAAGTAAATCATATGTATAAAGACTTTCCTCATAGGAGAGATATAATGAGGACTATACACAATTTACATGAATGATTCATATTTATGTGAGAACAAAATGAAAGAGCATATATATATTCACATACAAAGATATATGGCAAGAAACATAGTGATATAATAAACTCAAATTCTATTAAATGAATGAAACAAAACAAACTGTAAAGTAAAAAGTAGATAGAATGGCAGTAGCTATATCTCTGAGAAGAGATGTGGAAGCTACGCTCGTTTGTGACAATTTGAATACAAGAAGAGGCTGAAAGAGCATATTTATCGTAAGCATGAGGGAAAGAACCATAAACATAAAAAAAACCTAACCCTAGAAGATGAATCGTCATAAAGTTTGTGGCCCCAAGGTGGTTAGTTGAATAGTCAACATCTCGGGGTCATAACTTTTGCATACGATCTTCGTTTGGGGCACTTGATAGATCGTCAGAAAGGTCTATCCGAGATATACGACTTTAGATTGGGGGCCAATGTATTCTATTGGAAACCATCCACCCCATGTTATAAAAACAACATCGCAAAGCAATGACAATAAACAAGATGCAAATATAAATCACATAAACATAATACAAGGGAGACACCAATATAACGTGGTTCACCCAATATTGGCTACGTCCACACATAAATTGTCGGTCCTTATTATTATACCATTCAAAAAATGAAGGGATACAAACTGTAACACATCCTCCGCAACTTCCTCTTCACTCTCTCTCAAACTCTCTTACACAATCACATATATCTTTAAAATGCTACAATAAAATACACAGTTGTATTAAAATGTATTCCTTTTAAAAGGGAATTACCATGGGAAAATACTACAAGGTACATAAGATCATGGGCCTGAAAACTTTTGTCCAAAAAACAACCCAAAAAATTTATGTCGAGGGCTTCGCTCCTAGACCCTTGTGGGGGGGGCGATGCCCCCCCACACCCCCTTGCTAGGATGAGTGTATAGTCCACCTACAAAACCTATAAAAATAGGGTACAAACACGGTTGAAACAACAACATCCCTGAATCAAGAATATTGGGCTCCACAACCAACACCCCAAATTGCCAGAAAACATCGTTTAGGGCCTCAAAATGACCCCGAAAGTTTGGGTCCTTAAAAACTGTAGAAAAATTACTAGAAAATTGCCAAAATGGAAATTTTTTTTGAGCCAATGGAATAGGTGGGTGGCCACCTATATCCATATGGATCAATGAAGAAGATACTATGGAGGAGGTAGCCAGGAACATTCCGAGAATATCTGCAGCATTGGACAATAGACAAGAAGATCATCAGTCCAACATGATCAAGGTTGAAGGTACAATTGCTAATCAATATATTGCTATTCTCATTAACTCAAGATAAAGTCATAGTTATATTGATCCTAATTTAATTGGGATATTTCATTTAAAGAAAAGTAAGCATAATAGAACATGGATGGTTCAGTTGGCTACTGGGGAAAAACCAAAGATCAATGAATTGGTAACAGATTGTTAGTTGGATATGAATGTAGTCTAACACTTTTTCATATTTAAACATAATACCACTTGGTTCATATGATGTATTGATTGGGATGGATTGGTTGGATGCACATCATGTGGTATTAGATTGTTACAACAAGGCATTTACTTTTCTTGATGAAGAAGGGAAGCAAAGGATAGTGATAGGCATTCCAAGGCCTATTTCTATAAGAGAATATCCATCCTTGCTATTGAATAAATTCTTTAGAAAATTATGCTAGATGTATGTAGATCATGTGAAAGAATCAAAGTAGTGTAGAAGCCCAAATTTAGAAGACTTTCCAGTATTGCAATATTTTGTAGATGTGTTTGAAGAAGTACCAAGATTACCACCAAAGAGAGATATTGATTTCTCTATTGATTTGATGCCTGAGGCTACTCTAGTTTGTAAAGTTCCATATAGAATGAGTACAACTAAGTTAAAATAGTTATAGATGTGGCTGGAAGAGTTGTTGAA
Organism: Larix kaempferi; assembly: GCA_027924585.1. Classification (NCBI taxonomy): domain Eukaryota; kingdom Viridiplantae; phylum Streptophyta; class Pinopsida; order Pinales; family Pinaceae; genus Larix; species Larix kaempferi. Next base: position 9,683,502 of record BSBM01000418.1, on the reverse strand, counting down.
GAAAGGGTATATATGCCCAAGCGTATCTCCTTGGGAAGCACCCGTTCTATTTGTAAAGAAAAAGGATGGAACTCTAAGGTTGTGTATTGACTTCAGATGGTTGAACAAGATTACTGTGAGGAATAAGTACCCTCTTCCTACAATTGTTGACTTGTTCTATCATCTAAGAGGAGAAAATATTTTCTCAAAGATATTATTGAAGTCTAGTTATCATTAGGTGAGGATAAAATAAGAATACATTAGCAAGACAACATTCAAGACCATGTATGGCCATTATGAGTTTGTAGTGGTGGAATTTTGGTTAACAAATGAACCATCTACATTTATGTTCCTAATGAATGGGATATTCAAAGAGTATCTAGATAAGTTTGTCATTGTATTTTTGGATGACATTCTTATTTATTCAAAGTTAGAAAAAGAGTATGATGAACACTTGAGGTTGGTATTACAAATGATATGACAACATGACCTTTATGTTAATCTAATTAAACGTTATTTCTAGTAGAGACAAATTTAGTACTTGGGACATATCATCTCTGAAGAAGGAATAGCAATGAATTCAGATAAGATAGAATCCATCATGGATGGCCTACGCCCATAAGTGTATACGAAATTAGATTCTTTATGGGATTGGCTTGGTACTATAGGATATTCATTGAAGGAATTTCAATGGTAGAACATCCACTTACATCATTGCAAAAGAAAGCAATTACGTTTCAGTGGACACCACAATGTGAAAAAAAATTTCATAAGTTAAGGAGGTTACTAACGAGTACATCGATTCTCCAAATTATTGATCCAAATGAAAATTTTGTAGTAGATACAGATGCTTGTCAGGAAAGAATTGGTGTAGTCGTTATGCATAATGGACATGTGATATATTATAAATATAGAAAACTTAAATATCATGAGAGAAGTATGTCACACATGACTTAGAACTTGTTTCTATTGTGCATGCATTAAATATGTGGAGGCATTATCTCATGGGAAGCAAATTTGAATTTAGAATAGATCATATCAGGTTAAAGTATTTATTTGGAAAGAAAAATCTAAATGCAATACAAATAAGATGGTTGAAATTTTTGTGCGAGTTTGATTTTAATATCTAACATATCAAAGGAAAGGAGAACAAGGTTGTTGATGCACTCCATAGAAGAGTCCATGACATGCATGTTCCAGCCATTAGTATGTGTAAGTTAGATCTAAATGCGAGTTTTAGATGTTATCATTTCATATGAACATTACCTTCAGGTAAAACATGAATTACAATACTAAGTGGTACAATAAAAGTATGAATATTACAGGTTGGAAGATAACTTAATACTTATGTATAAAACAAGAGTTTAAGTTCCAAATCCTAGGCAATTAAGGAAATTGGTAATGGAGGAGATGCATAATGCTCCATATGTAGGACATATTGGATAACAAAAGACTATTGCAGCAATAAAGATGCAATACTTTTTGCCAGGATTGAAAAAATATATTGCCAAATATATAGCAAGCTGCATGGAATGTCAAAGAGTGAAATTTGAGCATAGACACCCAACAATATTGCTTCAACCATTGTCAATACCTAAGTGGAAATGGGATATGGTGAGCATTGACTTCATCACTAAGTTTCTTGATACAAGAAAGAAACATTATTTCATCATGGTGGTGGTGGATAAGTTAACAAAATCTTCTCACTTTATAACAATCAAGTCAACTGATAAGGAAGCTAATATAACATATATTTATATGAAAGAGATTTCCAGGTTGCACGAGATGATAAAGATTTGGATGAAATTGATGATGATATAGATTGGGATGAAACTATTTTGGGTTTTCTAAGCCTCCTAACCCCTGCTTCCAGGGTCATTCCCCTTACATTCAACCTCTGTAGCTACCTATCTGAAGCCATTCACAATCAATTGTCAGAGGTTCCTTTTATTGAGCAATTCTTATATCCCCCTACCTTTTTTGCATGTTTTTATATAAAAACTATGAACACTTTAAAAGTCTAAACTTGAGAGTTAGAGATGCAGTAGGAAGCTAATTTCCTATGTATGCTTGGATTGATATGATCCCGAGGAAGCCTAACAACCATACTTTTAAAGAATTTGTAAACAAGATCATGGAAATAACATATTCTTTAATGCATGATGTATCTCCTCCCAAAATGTTCCCTGAAAATCAAAAGCATTCGCAATTGATCCCATATACAAGAGTAGAGGAATAGTTTTTATATGTAAATTATAATTTTTCTAAGGATATATGGATTTGAAGATGAACCATACAAGTTACCTGCTTTCCTCACCCCAAGAGTATTCGTTGTGGAATATGTGAGGCATAAATTCATCTTTGATAAACTTCATTTTGTGAAATACAAGCATCATATCACTTTCTTTCCTCCCAAGGATATGGGGCCTTTCCTAGTGAAGACTATAAATTCCCCCCATTACATGGAATATATTTTGAAGTAGTTGAGTCTAGAAAAGGATGAAAAGGGTCCTTATGACCTTCATCAAGTCATCTCTAAGCTGAGGATTGAAAACATAAATTATGCATACAATTGTATGCCCATGCTTGATTGGGAGAGAATAGCTAATTTGTAAACTTGGGAGAAAGTCTCGGAAGCTCAATATAGTGAGATAGAATAGGGTACCCCATATCCACAAATGTGACAGAAAAGGGGAGCTGAAGATTTGAAGGTAGATATAGACATTAATGATGTTGAGGAGAAACCACCAAGTAAAAAGACAAGATCTGAAGTGGAAAAAGAGGTAGAATAGACATTGGTTGAAAAAAAAAAAAGTGATGAGCTACCAAGAGAATTAGCTAAAATTTTGGAGCAACCACTAGTTAGGAGGGACCTTTCACTAGTTACATTAACCCATTAAACCTCCTTGGATTTTAAGGTGCCTCAGACGCAACATGCATCCACCTCTACAGGGAGAGCACATGTAAAGCAAAATATGCATACCAAATACATAAGCATAATGAATCAAAGTGTAGACATGGTTGAAGATCTTAGAGGAGAGGTGAAAATAGAATAGAAAAGGCCCATAATAGTGGAACATCATAGGGAAGATACACTTAGAATGGTTGTCTTGGAGCCTAAGGTTCCTATGCCTACTTTATTTAATGGTTGGAGACCCAATGAGTATAAACTAGATTTCAAGTAGTTCAATAAGTTGGACAAAGTGGACTTCTGTAAGCAGGCCAGTGACATGATGTGCAAGGATGTATCACATTCTTTTTCTACTCAAATGAAACAAATAATGGCACTGCAAAAATTTGAAAAAATGTTAAAAGCAAATAGGGTAATTGTGAAAGTAGAGCAAATGATTATTAAGGAGCTAGAGAGAAAAAATGTAGCTCTGGGAGTAGATCCAACTGAAATCCCCCATGCCAAATATCTCCTGCAGAAAAAATACAATGAAATTGCTCACCTCAGGAAGATATTGAATATGCCTTGTGTGGAGCCAATCCAAACCCCATAAATGCTAAATGTGTAGGAAGAGAAAGAAAATATATATGAAAGCATGAAGTAGTACATGCATCAGGAAGAGGAGTATTAAAAAAGGGTGAATGATTTAGAACTACATAATTATACTATGAAGCTAAAAAAGACATCTCTATCCACCAAAGACATCATCCCCTACAACTCAAGAGACTACTCAGCACACATGAGAGATAGAGAAGATTCCAAAGGATTCAGAGAAGTAGACCTCAACAAAGCTAGGCATAGGAAATGGAGAAATATGCTCCTACTAAGTAGATTGATAAAATATATAGTTGGATTAAAGATCTTGAGGAGTTAAATGAAAAGTATGAACTTATAGAGGACTTGGAAAGTGGAAGAAATGATTTGAAAAACCAAGTCTCCAAGCTAATAGATGACCTACATGGGGAATAACTCTTAGGAGGAGCCAAAAGGCTATTATGGGAAAATATAGCACTAGAAATCCTTAGAAGATGGGACCACTGTGATGTAATACATGATGAATTAGAGATGTCTAGAGAAGCTATTGAGGATACAAAGTGAATAGATAAGGAACTTGGGGAGAAACCCAAGGAAGCAGTAGAAGTGACTATTTATCTAAACAGGAAGACTAAAGAAAACTGGAGGAATTTCAAATTCTAAATAGAACTCACTTGATAAAATTAGCTAACCAGATGATAACCAAGTAGAATCTGCTAAATAGAACTCATAACAAAGTAAAATATTTAACTTCAGAAGTTTCATATTTCAAGGGTCTATTGAACAATGTCATAGCAATGATCCTACCACACTTATGGGATGGAAATGGAGATATGTATAGAAGAAAATGTTAACACCCAAAAAGTGTTCACTACCTCATCTACCCCATTACATGGCTCATTTGTCCATTTTCCTACCATATTTCCCTTAAAAACCCTAAAAATCCCACTAGAAAGCCTCCAAAAGGCCTAAAATGCCTCCAAAAGGCCACAAAACCATCAAAAAAGCCTCAAAAAGGCTAAAAAACCCCTTTTTCCTCCAAAAATATCCAAAATTCCTCTAAAAATAACAAAACCCTCTAAAAAGGGAATAAAAAATATAAAATAATGAGGAAAAGGAGGAAAAAACCCTATACAACTGCCCTAAACCATATGGTTCCCAAAACCATGGGTCAGCACTCCACCACCAAAAAACTATAAATAGGTGATGGAGAACCCTCATTCACATCCACAGTCAAATACACCCTTACTCTGCCAAAATCTCTCTTGAAACCCTAGCTCACCATTGAGCCACTTTCACCTTGAGAGCCCCTTTTGGCCCATTCCCACCATTGGAGAAAGAGAAGGAGCAATTTGGAGCTTGGAGCAACCCTCTTGGACATTGCAAGAGCTTCACCAACCTTCACATTGGAGGTAAAATTAATACAAAAATCATTATTTACATCTTGTTTATGTTTCATGCACATGTTTTAGAGTAATTTACATTTCTATTTTAGCATTTTTATTTCCATTTACTGAACTGCTACTAAGGAGTCCATTCTCCTTAGTAGGTGCTCATTTGCACAAGCTAGGGGTGAAACCCTAGCTACAATTTTGGCGACTCCCCTAAGTTTGAATTTCTGGTTACAATTTTTAAATCTTTTTTCTGTTCGGCTGTCCCTTTCGGCCGCCGTATACCGCGTTTTTTCCCCCCACAGTCGCGTTCCGACCGTGTCTTTCACGCACTTACCTGCGACCCAACCGCGGCTCTCAGACTGTTTCTGGCGACCTGCCGGCCGCTTTCAGTCTGTTACTTGCGATTCGGCCGCGGCTATTAGCCTGTTTGGGACGGTCTGACTGCGGCTATTACCCTCTTTTCTGTGTTCCGCTTGCGGCTTTCGACCAGTTTTCTGCAACCCGCCGGCGTCTTTCCTGCGTCCCGCCTACGGCTTTCAGCCAGTTTTCTGCAACCCGCCGGCGCCTTTCGGCATCTTTCCTACGTCCCGCCTGCGGCTTTCGGCCAGTTTTCCACAACCCTCCTGCGCCTTTCGGCGTCTTTCCTGCGTCCCGCCTACGGCTTTCGGCCAGTTTTCTGCAACCTGCCGGCGCCTTTCGGCGTGTTTCCTGCGTCCCGACTGCGTTTTTCAGCCCAGAACCCGCAACCCGCCTGCGACTGTTCATCTGTTTTCCGCGGTCCGACCGCCTAGATTTTCCAAAAAACCGCGGTCTGCTTTCTGCAAATTTTTCCCTGTTTTGAACCCAACCCCTTCACTGCACTATTTTCTGCCCTAGTACAGCCATCTGTCCTACTTGCAGCCACCCTTCCTTACAGCCTTTTCTGCATTTTTATTTCTGTTTCATTTACAGAATCGTTTTTACATTTTCAGCACTTTACATTGGAAAAAGAAAATTGTGCATTTTAAAAGTTCATTTCTATACTGTTATTGCTAGATAGAAAGTTGCCCTCCCTAGTGGCACTTTCTACTTGGGTTCATCATCACCTCACGAGCACACACTCTGTTACATAATTCAAGCGAGCCTTAAAAACTACTTAACTCAACCAATATTCTAACCCCACTTGGGGAACACAAAAGAATCTTTGTAGTTAGGTAGGATCGAGGGGATAGGCTTCCAATAACACCCCTCGGTTACTTACACTTGAGACATAGCTGTTGTCCAATTAAGGAACCAAAATCCCCTAGTACTTTTTGGCACGATCACAACCAGTTTACCAGAGGGCCTCTCCCCTAGGAGGGTTGAAGTCGCTAGACTGGTTTCGGAGGCCTGAGTGGAATACCTCACTCCATTCAGTAACCGAAGGGCTACCTTTCACAGTTCTCAGGATATCCCTGTATAGGGGTATTGCGGTAAAAGGACCAAACGGCAGATTCACCTTTCTGGACGTGTCATGAACAGGGTATCTTAGTTGCCATTCTTCTAGGATTGACTACCCGGTGTCCCTCCCAGTAGGGGGATACCTTAGCCACTTGGCTTTCCTATTCATATTGTCTGACTTGGATTCATCACCTTGCAGAGGATATGTCTAGTTGAGTCAAAATACATTTTAGTTAGGTGTTTGCATGCTCCCTTACCTCCCTTTGGTCTAGTGAGTCCACCATTTTTTATTTTTAGGAAACCTGCTGCTTGTTGGTATTCTGACCATTTTGTTGGTACTCCACTTATTGTAGCACAACTGTTACAGTAGGTGTTTCGAGTTGGTTGTTGGCTTGAGTGCCTTGTTTTTTGAGCTCTCCTTCTGCACACTCAGTTGCATTAGGGTTTTGAGCTGTTTTTTACTCACCTCAACCCACATAGATTTGACACCATTTGTCACCATTGAGTCCCCGAGACATTCTCAGTGCCTCCGAGGCGAGCCCCCACAGCACGATTCACTTGACACCACTCGTCATAGATTTAGATCATCATCCCTTGATACCACTCATCACAGATCTAGAGCCTTGTCACTCGACTCCACTCGTCAACGGTGTAGGACTCCGTCACCAGATATTGATGCCCTTTACTTTACCTCCGATTCTGAGGAAGAGTCTGAGAACCCCATCTACACTGCCCCTACTAGCCCCATGGCTGGCGCAACTTCCACTCCTTTCATTGTAGGGACCATTGGTGGCCCATCCACCACTACACCAGTTACCACTCCCGCTGTGGGTATGCCCTCAATGGGGCCCACATCTACCGTTCCCCTCACTGCACCTATTCCCGCAGCTGGAATACCTATCCCCACTCCATCAGTGGCTCACACTACCCATGGTGGTGCAGGACCATCCTATACCACCTTAGTTCCCCCACTTGGGGGCACCATCCCAAATCCTGCCCCTCCACTTGGGGGCATTGGCCCCAACTTGGTCCAACCCACTACTGTGTCACATCCTTCTTCCAGTTTGCCATTCATGGCTAGCCTCAACCTACCCGACCTATCCAGATTGACCAACGACCATATCCGACACGACCCTACGTGGCCTCACATGCCCACCAAACTCCCCTCTGACATCCCTAAGTTCGAGGGCAAGGCAGGTGAGGACCCACAAAACCATATCATGTCCTTCCATCTGTGGTGTTCCTCCAAATCCATAGTGGATGACTCTGTTTGCCTCCATCTGTTACAGCGCACCTTCACTGGCTCTGCAGCCAAGTGGTATATCGAGCAACCCCATGGGACCCATGCCACCTTTGCTTCCCTTGCCTCGACTTTCCTGCAGTTCTTCCAGTTACCTATCTTCTATGACGTGGGTGTTGAGATTCTCCTGTCTTGCAGACAAAACACAGCTACCCACATCACGGACCACATTCATGAGTGGCGTCGACGCCGTAGCTTATGCAAGATCAAATTAGACGACTGTATCTTCCTAGATTGGTTCCTCAAGTCCCTTCTCCCTGTCATTGCTAAGGATGTAGCTTCCGAAAGACCCCAGTATGAAGAAGAGGCCATCCTTAAGGCCCAATAGTTCGACCTCATTTACGCCCAATCGGGTTACCTCTATACCATTATACCTGACGCCCCTCATGGCGAGTCCGCCCAACACAATGCGTCGGGGGCATCCCACGCTGCAGACGACATCATTGGCCGTGTTTCTTCGCATCCCCAACCATTTTCCATAGCACGTTCTACCCCTGGCCCCGACCTTTCGCGGGCTACCTCACAGTCTGGAGCAACCAACTCATATGCTCCCATGACACATCACCACCATTCCCATGGACCCTCCTACCCACCTCAGTGCTTCGGTCATGCGACTCCCGCTTACACCCCACCGGTCGCACCTCAGCCCTACTACCACCAGCAGGCTGCACCAGCTCCTGTGCCTTCACAAGCCCAACCCGCTTATTACCCGCCACAGGAAGCCCCTGTGGAAAACCCACAACCCGCTCCATAGCCATATCAGCAACCTCCTCAAGTTGCTGCACCTTTGCAGCCTCCACCTACATATCATCCACCGTAGCCTGCTCCAGCACCTGCACAGCCTCAGAATCCACCTGCTGCCCAAGGGTAAGTCTACGCCCAGCACAATCTACAGCAAAACCAAAACAACCAACGTAACTAGGGCCAGCAAAACTGCAACAAGGGCCGTAATCGTGGGAACAACCAACCTATAGACCAAGCTAGTCAACCTCCTAATCCCCCCGACAATAATAATGCGGCCCCCGCTAACCAAAACCCTGATCGCCCGCTCAAGCAGGCTAAAAACCCCAATTTGAAAACAAACCACCCTTGTTCTATTTGCAGATTCTATGGCCACTACACACATGCTTGCCCACACTTGGAGCAAGCTCGGCAACTCTGGGTTGACGATTCCCATCGCCAAGGGCATGCGGCTCCTCAAGCACCGCCCAACCCCCCATAGCCTCAGCAGCCACCTTTGGTGCTGCAAAACCCCTTACCAAACCAAGGCATAGTGAACACTCAGCCGTTGGCTCCCCCTCAAGCCAACGCACAACCCCAACAACAAATCACTTACGCCGCTCCTAATCAACCCATGTTCGACTCAGGGACCCACCACTTGTTGATGATGTCATCCGCTGATGTCAACCTTCAGACCGGTCGGAACCAGTATGGCTCCACCCCTGAAGTACCTCCCACTGATAAACCCACTAACGCTCATCCCACTGATCAAGCGTTACGTATACCTCCACCTCCACTAGACGGCGCTCCCAAAGCACCTCGGTTCCCACTTCGCCGTATCAACAATAACCCCAATGCGCGTGCTGCGTCAAACTACAACATTGTGGATGACTTAGACCAATCTCCCGCAGCCATGTCTGCATTAGAAGTCTTGAAAAACTTCCCTTCCCAATGCAAGACTTTACTCTCAGCCATTGGGGCGATTGACCCAAATGATTCGAATTTGATGGCATTTGATTTGGACCAGTCCGAACCACGCCTGCCTTCCTCCTTAGCATTCCAAGTTTCTATTTCCGTTCGGAATCTTGTCATCCATCGATGCATCATCGATGAAGGTGCCTCCACATGCGTTATGTCTACATTCATATGGCAGAAGTTGGGATCCCCTACTCTCCAACAGTCCACCACTGCATTACGCGCCTACGACGGTCGGTCGGCCCAACCCCAAGGCCTCCTACCCAATGTCCCCATCCAGTTAGGTGGCAAAACCGTACTCATTAACATCGAGGTAATCAACGCCCAATTGGATTATAACCTTTTACTCGGCCGCAGCTACATGTTTGCCATGCGGGCGGTTTCCTCTTCCGTTTTTCGCACCATGATGTTCCCCCATGAGGGACGCGTGGTCAAGGTTGACCAACTCACCTACTATGATCCCAATGCTCCCGCGGCACCAGAAAATGTTCTCCCCATGGTTGAACAACCTGTTTCTCGTGCCCCCACCTCGTTTGTGTCCTCTACAGGGCCTGGAGTTTACTCAGACACGCCGATGACCTCCACCTTCCAATCCATTCCTCCCCCGTCATCTACGCCCAAAGTGTTTGACTTATGTACCCTGTCCCACGATAACCAAACACCTAACAATCAACCACCCTTGTTGCCTAAACCACCATTGGTACCTAGCCACATTGGTGTTACACCTATCCACACAATCCCCTTCCTAGTCCCTCCATCGGGAGTAGTAAGCGCCCCGGTTATGGCTACCCTTAGCCTCCCTGGGTTAACCTTGGGATTACCCGTATGGTACCTTTTGCCTCCCATTCCCCCACTGACACCAAGTGTCGTCCTCCAACCGGTGCAACCCATGGCTACTACCACTCAGCCACCCCCTGGTGTCACTACCCCTTCGTCCTCCACGAATCCCCCTCCTACTCCTAAATCCACTGGGGGCAGAGGGCCACAACCTTACACTGCTGTACCACCTCCCAAGACAGTCAAAAACCCCCCAGTATTTCGTGCTCCTCCCAAATGCTCATTGTGCGATGAGTTAGGCCATGCGACTCATGAATGTCCACAATTACCGGCATTACAGGAACACATGCAAATGCTCGACGACGACCCCAACATCCCTGTCGTCAAACTTGACCCAACCCCCAAGCCTAAAGATAAATCACTGCGTACCAACCACCCTTGTGCGATATGCGGTGTATATGGCCATTACTCCCATCACTGTCCTGATCTCCCCTATTACAGAGTAGCTCTCTATGAGATGAACAATCTGGATCTTGAGACGGCACCACCCACCATTGAGGAGATCCACCCCCCAGTCTCATCCCCTTCTGGCGAGGTTAATACCATTTATATGATCTCTTCCACCACCACTCCCTCGTCAACCAATTTGACGACTCTGACTTTCCATTCTGATGAGGAGATTCTTGAGGCACTCACTGCCCCGGAGTATCCCTGGGATGACATGCACCATCGTTCGTATTTCCTCCCAGAAGCATATTCCTCTAGCACCGCTACTCCATTGGCAGTTGAATCCAAAGACATCCTTCCTTCCAAGGTCGACTGGTTTAAGGACCCTATTCCTACTCCGGATGCCTTTGAGGAAGGTAACATGGCCAACATCTCACCTATCATCCACATTGATATCGCTGCCCCAGGAGGTGCCCCTAAACTCATAACATTAGGAGCCTCCTGCAGTGAGTATGAGATTAAGGAATACAAATAGCTCTTCCAAGAATTCCGTGATGTCTTTTCCTAGTCCTATACCGAGATGTTGGCCATGCTACAGAAAAGAAAATCAAAGGCTCTTGATACAAAAAAGAAATGACAAAAAAAATTGAAGTGTCGGAAGGCTCTTGATACAGAAAAGAAAACCAAAGGCTCTTGATACAGAAGAAAAATGACAAAAAAAATTGAAGTGTTGGAAGGAGCATTAGGAGGAGATGTTACAGTTGAAGAATTAAACGCTGAGTTTGGAATATGGATATATCTGAAAATATGCTAAGAATATTAAATCATATATCTTTTGAGAAGACCATTGATGTTGAGATATCCCTAGATGCCCTAAAAATGCACCAATATCCTATAGGGAAGGAGTAGCACTCGTTGTCCAAATATCATAATATAATTTTTCCTCGGCCACAAGGAGAGACATCTGAACAGCCAACACAGTAGCCAACACGGTATCCATCAAGGAAGCCAGTAGTGAAATCAAGTGAGCAAGATAGACAAGGATCCATACAGCCAGGTCTTTAGGATTTTATTCCACCAATAGGGTAGGCAGTTGTCCAAATGATGTATCAGTTTTTAGGATAGCCCCATATCGGGGGTGCCATTTCAAAGTAGATATGACTTGATAGAGCCTATCATTGGGGGAACATCCTTCACATGCATCCAATTGGAGAACACTTGATTTAAAAGATAAGCTTCTAACTGTTATGAATTCCATGGTTAATTATATGTTTGTATATTATTTATTTATTGTTTTTAAGAATGTATAAATGTATGGTAGTGCATGGCATGGATTGTGTGGTCATGGTTGAATTGTCTGTAAATTATAATGAATGCATACATTGTTTTTGTGCAACCGTATTCATTTCTTCTATGTTGTGTAATTGAAAAAAATTGGGTATGAATGTTAAATTCATATATGGAAATTGAGTGCCCCATGGTCTCCATGGACGATTGAGGTTGTTGGGTATGTTAAATAGTATGTAAGCTGGTCTAGGGTGACAATTTCCCCATTGTAGGGGAACATCATGGTGTGGTGTACTAATGAAGCAATTTCCTTCATGGAATACATATAAATATGTCCCAAGAGAATATTGTAGTTGATTTGAGCACCGACTACTTCAATATCTAAGAGTACCATTTTTTCCACTAGCTCAATGAGGAAATTTTGGTACAAGCCTTGTGATTTTGATGGTCTCCCATTGTAAGGATGAAGAGAAATAGATGAGAGGACGAATTCTAGTGATCTTAGGCATTTCCAAACATATGTTGAGACCACACAAGTTGATGCTCCTTCATCAACAATGCATTGATGAATGATGATATTCTTGATTGTGATGAGGATTTCGAAGGCCATGAATGAGGGTAGTCTTGGCTCGTAGTTTTCATGGTCAAAGGTCATTAAGCACAAATCACAGGGGTTGATTACACCTAACACATATATGAGTGCCTTCTTTTGAGAAGGGAAATACTAGATAAATTCTAAAGTGAACATGATCACGGGAGACTAGGAGAAATAGTTAACGATGCTTTAATTGTGTGAAGCTTTCATATGGGGGTTATGGGTAGTTCATCAAAGCAATGGATTTGGGATTTGAGGGATGTGATCATTTCTTGCATGTAGTATCTGATAAGGCCTACTAGAGTAGCGAGTACATCCTCCCTCTATGGAGGTCTATACATTCCATAACCCTCTCTATGGATTTGAAGATTGATATCAATTGTGTTCATGTATATGTTTTGGTATGTTCCATCACCCAAGGGCCGAGGGTCCTACTGATGAGACACTACTCTTAGTTGGTGAATGGTTTTTGTAACACAACCTACTATATTTGTGGTGCATTTGGTGGCCGAGGAGGATTGGCAGTATATCTTTTCTCCATGCATCAATGAGTTATTGACACTATGGTATCAATGGGAAATGATGAGTATAATTCCCATACTCATTGCACATAGTATAAGGGAATTTGGCTCTTATATTGGTGTTCTTTCCTTGCTTAGGGGGATTATTAGTCCCATCATTTGGCTTTCGTAGGTTTTGGTTTTGTTGAGGGGGATCACCCCTTTCCCTTGTTGTTGGTTCTGCTTTTTCTTTCATTTCTTCCTTTGATTCTATGGATTAGGGGGATTGGATTCCTTCAACTACTCAAACTGTTGATCTTTTTTTGTGGGAGAAGGTTGTACTATATTGAGCCTAGAATGAGCCATGTGGTGTGAACCAGGTGGACTAGGAAATGGAAAATATGGATTGTAGATGGGTGTGGGCATGTATTGTTTGGGGGCTCCATATGACATGGATGTAGGATCTTGTAGCACCATTTGAGTTGGTGGAGCAAGTTGAATCTTTCTTGCATTGGGATATGTAGGACTATATGGGCCATACGCCATTTGTCCAAATGGAGGGTTTAGAGCTATTGGAGGGGCCACTGATGATGCATGTGTTAGCAGGTGCTACTATGAAACATTATATGCCATAGGTGATTGTGGTTAGGGCATATTTCCTTCATGGGAAATAGCTCCAATATCCCATCAACAGAATTTGAGGTTCGTGGAGGAGCTTGTTTAAGAGTGCAATGTTGAGGTGCATATGAAATGATTATATACAAATAGGGCTAGATTCTGCATAGATCAAAATGAAGTGTCATTCCTTGAGAATGGTCACTCCATCCATTGCAGGCATGGTGGTTTCCACATACTTTGAGATCATTGGTAAGAGTGATTTGAAGAACCAATCCAACATGAATTTGGGTTGGATGTCTATCTTGCACAAGGTTTTGTTCCTACACCATTCGTGGATATGATATATGATATGAGTGGAGGTGTTTTTCCAAAATTCTTTGAGAATCTTGATTCCTAGATAATGGTGTATGGGTAGCTACAAATACGCGAGGAAGGCGGTAGAAATGTCCTCAAATGTGGAATAAGTACTATAAGGTAGATTGACATACCGTTTTGCTTCCATACTTGTAATATTTCTTTGAAAAAGACAAAGGAAAATGGTGTCCTTGACTATACTATTGGGTGAGAACCATAGGTGAAATGACATCACATGGTTTGTTGGGTTGTCTCCTTATTTTACCTAAAATTTTGGAATATATAATGGGAGAATGGGGGGCATACTTGGCCAAGCCATGTCATGTAAAATGGGGTCATTTCTCAGCTTGGATAAATCTAGGAGATTTAGGCTTGCCATAAATGGAAGTGATGATCCCACCATTTTATTCTGTGTGTTATATTCTCCAAGAGGTGTGGGGGGTGGTGGTGTTCCTCCTAAAAAAGGTGGAGGTGGTGGGGGTGGCATATTACCTCCTCCAAGAGGTAGAGGTGGTGGTGGTGTACCTCCTCCAAAAGGTGGAGGTTGTTGGGAATTTCCTCCTCCAAGAGGTGGAGGTTGCGAGTGAAGGTTTCAAGAGTGTTGTGGAGTCAAGCAAGGTATGTACGATCAAAGTTGATCCTAAAAATGCTTCTCGAGTATTCCCCTAGCATGGTGGTCTCCCTCATGATGTACAGGGAGGTAATGTCAGATCACCTCCTTGAATAGGAGGGAGTCCTTGCATCCTGAGAGACTGCCTTAGGGATTTTTGTTTTGTAATGTTAATGGTTGTGTGATCAACTATGAGTGAGGATGAAGGGGATTAAACACATTCAAAAATATGATAACCATGGTAACAAATTCAATATGGTGCAAGTGAGGGCGTATGTGTTAAGTTTTTGTGAAAATCATCTCTCAAGTTGGTTCTTTTTATTTACGTTAGGTGATCTTGTGTGATAAGAAAGAAAGAAAATGTATGTTCCCTAATTGAATTAAGTTCTTTTCTCTCAACTAGTCACTATGCCTTCCAATAGATCTCTTGTTGGTGGTTATGAACCCGCAAAAGATAACTAGTGAAGGTAGAATGAATCAATTGTAACGAAGGGTATTGGGGTTATGTTCCAGAATGACTACCAAAATTTCCAATAGCCAACGAAATATGACGCAAGTGCAAATGCATCCCACAAATGCCACTAGATGATAATTTAATTTTTTAATGCTAAGATATCGCATCATGTGGATATTGGGTTTGGCCTTGAGCGGTAAAGTGCCACCTCCACAAAGAGCTGGGTGGCTTGATGTGGAAAAAAAACTATACATTTTGAATCCTTGGGCACCACGCTTCCTTATCCGATTTTGATCACATTTGTTGATAATAGGATTTGATAAATCCCCTAAAGTCAACAATTATTGTTTAAAAATGTGGAAGACTATTGGGAATTATTGTTGGGAGTGTTATATTCTTTCATGGAAATCAATGGTCGAAGTTGATAATCAGCTGGTTAACAACCCGAATGGAATTGAAGTCGACAAATGGTGGAAGTCTGGTTGATTAACCAACTAGAATTGTCGATTGGTCGATGACCACGACTTGTCGATGGGGCGTTGACAAACATAAAGAGGAAAGGAATACAATGAACACTTGGATGACGAGAATCTTGATTGATAGTCGACCAAGGTTGAATCAGTGAAGTTAATTGTAAAATAATAACTAAAATCTATTAAGAATTTATGGATCACCATTAATGAGAAATTAGTTGTAAATAAATCGAGTATCATGGGCTAGTGTATGTGTTGCATCTATAAATATGATGTATGGAAAAAAACAATCATTGTAATGTAAAGTATTGTATGGTACTGGAATAAGTGTAGTAAATTATCACTTAAGCTATTGTGATCTAGAAAATTGTTGTTATAAACACCAGTTAAGAGTGTTGATGATGGATGAGTGGTAAAGCTCACAGGTTTGTTAGCTTTTCCTTGTAAAGGGTTTTCCAGGATAAATTTATGTATATTGTGTAAATATGTTTTTGTGCCATTGTTGAATTATGTTTAACTATAAGAATCATTATGCATACTCACTATAATAGGTATTAGAACCAAATAGTTGGTATCAGAGCTATATTTGGATTCAAGGGGACACCTTTGTTGTTCAGGGTTTGGCTTGGTCCCAGACATGGAGAATACCTAGTTTCAATGGGAGTTTTAGAATGGTTGATAATTCATAGTTGAGAATGACCAATAGTTCAAGGATAGAAATTGATCAAAAGTTTAATGGATATAATTTTGAGCTTTGGAAGCTTAAAATGGAGTATCTCCTTCTATATCGAGAGTAATGAGTTGTTGTTGACCCCAAAACCACTCCAACATGTATGTTGAAGGAAGATTGGCAGAAAATAGACACAAAAGCAAGGAGTACAATTTGACTTTGTTTAGCATATTCTGTATTTCTAAATGTCTTAGAAGAAGGCACTACAAATAAATTGAAGTTGGGGAACTTGTACAAATAAAAATATCTAGTTAAGGAGTTGTTTCTTTAGAAGAAACTATATATTCTGAGGATGAATGAGGAATACTTAATTATAGAGCACCTGAATGTATTCAACATTGTGATTAGTCAGTTGTTTTCCATGGATATTAAAATCACTGAGGAGGATAAATCTATTAGTTTGTTATGTTCTTTTCCAGACTGATGGGATATCCTGGTCATGTCTATTGGAAGCAATAATAACAAATTGAAGATCAATGATGTGGTTTCATCTATATTATTAGAGGAGATGATACTTAAGAACATGGAAGGTTCTAACGACGATTCCTTGATGGTAATATGTTTACCTTTTCGACAGAGGAAAAGGTAAATCCTCAAAGAGAAGATAAAAGTCGAGGGATAGATATAATACTAGATCTAGATCCCTTTGATTGACGATGAGAAAATGCTTGCAATGTGGTAAGTCGGGCATTACAATTGCACCTGTAATTTGATAGGATTTGAGTAGAACAAAGAATCTAAGGAAATGTAGTCAATTAAAAGTAATCCTTTTATTGAAGAGAAAGGATATTTGTATTTGACATTGACAAGTACATAGTCAGATCATGGATCTTGGTTCCTTGACTCCAATGCATCATTTCATATGACACCATGCAAAGAATGGTATTGTGAATATGAGAAGTTTGGTAGTAATGACGTTCTTCTAGGAGATGATTCACTAACCAATATTGTAAGATGAGGTAAAGTTCGACTATTATTAAAATATGGAAGGAGAGGAGCTCTTCCTGGTGTGTTGTATATCCTAGGTTTGGCTCGAAACCCTATATATGTCAGGAAGATGGGGAATGCAGCTGTGTAGTTTATATTTGAGAAAGATGCATGTAAGATGGTACGAGGAGTGATGGTATTGATGAGAGGAGTCTTGAATGGAACAATGTACAAGTTATTGCAAAAAACAAACAACAATGGATGTGCAAATAAAGTTGTTCCTAAATCTGACGACATATCCTCTTGTCTAGTCACAAATTTTATATGAGCTCATAATGAAGAATCATGGCTATTTCTATAAAGGAAAAAATTATGAAAATAATTTCATTATTGTGAAAATTGATTTATATAAAGCACAAAATTGAATTTATGACTGAAATCTTAATAATGACATATCTCCCTCACAACAGGGAAAATTTTAGGGGTGAAATTTAGCCCATGAGATAATTTTCAATGTTTTTTTTTCAAAAAAAGATTTACTAATTTCCATTATTTTCTAAAATGATTATCCCAATTCCACATGATAAAAAAATTTACTCCAAACATCGCCAAAATTGTCTAAAAACTGTATAAAATCCTTGGAAATTTGAATAATTTTACGAACTATCACCAAAGATTTTATGTTAGTAGATTAAATAATTACTAAGATTATCCAAGGTTTATGCACTTTAATAAAATTATGGATCCTTAAAATTTTCCCTACCTAATTGTATGTACATGATACATGTAAAATGATATATCTATCTAGTAAGGGTAGATGATGACTATTATAAGTTGGAAAAAATTATAAGAATACTACCATGATGGCATTAGAACTTTATGGCAGGCACCAACTTCCCTAAGATATGTTTATTAGAAAAATCTAGTGGGAGACCCTAGAAATAAGACTCTATAAGTTTGTGCTCTTATTATGAAATAAATCCTTGGCAAATGATGGATCGTCCGAGAAGCTATTTATTAGAGAAGGTGATGCATGAGCCTCGAGGGTGAGTGACTACAAGAAAGAGGTGACTTGAATTAATATATTGTGATGTACTCATTCCATTTCCTAATTGGTATGTTAGAGAAAATATTGAACTGAATTTCAAATAGTGGCAACCTTATTGAGAAAAGATACATATTCATACAAATGAGTATTGATTTGTTTTGTATATTTAATCTCATCTTATTAATTCTTCAATTATAAATTGAAATTTCTATGATTCAAATAAATGTTACAAGTGAAGCTAAAAAATAATATTCATAGGATTTTTTTTGCAATAAAAGAACAACGAGGAGAGTGTTTTTTTGTTTTCTAGAGTGTCTATGACTTGCAGGACTAGCCTATGGTCAAAATCATGAACTATGGGCATCTAAGCAATCAAAATCACCCGGGGATCGCACTCAGTCTGGGCCACACCAACCCTTATCATGGATGCATTTTTAGGTGTCTCCTCCTACTATAGCGGAGTTTTGAAGCTTGGGCTTCCTAACAAATGGAACCCTTAGAAACCAATCGAGCTAGTGGGACTTGACACCAAGGATAATGTTATTCCAGGGGGGAGAGGATATAATATCCTAGT
Organism: Larix kaempferi; assembly: GCA_027924585.1. Classification (NCBI taxonomy): domain Eukaryota; kingdom Viridiplantae; phylum Streptophyta; class Pinopsida; order Pinales; family Pinaceae; genus Larix; species Larix kaempferi. Next base: position 9,664,837 of record BSBM01000418.1, on the reverse strand, counting down.
TTGAACCATTTTATTTTAAATTTGAATTATGCAATGGTTTGCATGGGTTTCTTTATTATTGTACAATGATTAAATACCATGAGGAATATATGTCATGTTGATTTGAATACTCATAAAAAATGTTATTTTGTAGTTAATAAGATAACCAAGGTTGATTGAGCATGAGTGCCTAAAGGGGATATTATACCAAAAGAGAAGAAAGGTAAAGGGGTCTAAAGGAATGATAGTATACCTTATCTACCTTTCCATTATCCTATCCCTTATTTCTTGGAATTATAATAATGTTGAGACTAGTTTATAGTTTAAATTGATGAAAGGTGAGTGGACTCAACCACCTCATAAATCTAGGAAGGCACCTCCTAAATCCTAGAAAATCCCCCCCCATTACATTATTGGAACTGAAAAGAGTTGTATTAGGACTATTCTTGACATCCTTCATCCATGTAGTTATACGGAAATTCAAATTAGATAAGAGAGATCATTTTTGGATAGATCTAGAGAAGAGAAAAGATAGTTTTAACCTTGAAAGAAGAGGTTTCCATACTAACAAACATAACACTCATAAAAGGAAGCCATTAGAAGCTTGGAAGAATCCAAGAACCAAGAAAAACACTATAGGAAATTAATGGATAGTGGTCTTGATCCCTCTTTTCTACACTGAAGAGCATTGGAGGGAGGGATTTATGAGGGATTGTTCAGGAAAGTTAAGGAATATGTTCTCCTTGTTTTGTGTCGAATGGTATTGTGTATTCCAATTTAATATCTCAATACTAGTATGATTGGTAAATCATTCCCTTGGAGAAGTTGTCATGAGAATTCTACATCATCCTCTTCTCCTTGGTGGTATCATAGCCTAGCTAAGGAGTGGAATCTGTAGTATATTTCCTGTGGTTGAGTGGAAATCACCAAATATCAGTTAATCAATGTTTGATATTCGATCTTTGAAAAAGATAAGTACCCATCCATTTACTTTGAAAGAGTATTGTATGTTCTAAGTAAAAATGTTGTTGATTGTGATTGTTTTGATGTATCTTTCATTAATTTTGAGTTGGATAATTGCCTGTAGTGTATTTTATGTCTTTCCTGATTTTTTATAATAGGTTAAAAGCATGAATTTTGAAGTAGGCCTCTCTTATTCTTGGTTCAATTCCTTTTGTTTGGTTTGTGGAATTAGATATCAAGTGCTCATAGCTACAGGAGTTAGAAAACCCATTTTCCTCTGGCTCGATATTGACATCCTTAAATTGTTTCATATCCTTTATTATCTGGCATAGGAACTTCTATTTTCAAATCATTTTATAAAGTTGGTTGATATTTCTTAGAAAAATCACTTTCAAAATATCTTGTAATGATTGTTTAAATCTCTGTTGCATCTATACAACTAAGCAAAATATCCCAGTTAACCATATTATCTTTGGTTTATACAAAATATTGGGTACATTTAATTTTTTTTTATAGAAGTCACTTACCTTTGATGACATTTTAACATAATATTATGCTATAATATATATGTACCATAGAATTTATGGGATAGGACCACTAGAGAAATCCCTAAATTTAAGGTGATGACAAGGTACAAAACATAGGGGGCATTGAAAAAGTGAAAAAGTGGTAAGAATCAAACCTACAACGTTATGGAAATATCTTATTGTGTTTCTCTTCTTCTCTAACAAATTGAATTTTAGGGAATTGGAAGGAAGTAGGATGTTTCAAATGCAAAGAGAGAGAAAAACTAGAAATAAAGAGATACCATTATTTTACTTATGTTTTTAGTTTTCCTTTTTGGTAGGGGATACATGAGCAAGGATAATTTTAGGGGTGAAATTTATCGCATAGGTAGGGGTTAAAATACTACTCGAAAAATTTCCAAAATAGTCCAAAATCTATATAAAACCTTTAGAAATTTGAATATGTTTACAAAAATATTGCCAAACATTTTATGGTTGGAGATTTAAGAATTATTTAGATTCGCCAAAGTTTCTATAATCTAAGAAAATTATGGATCCTTAAAAATTTTCCTACACATGAGCATTCATTGTGGATGCCGAGGGACATATTAATAACCCTTATTAAAATACTAACATATATTAGTATAGTACTACTAGTCTGAGCATGAATGATGATCTGATACCAGCACTAAGGAATCGAGAGGGGATTGAATTATCTATTATATATGTTACACCTGCACCCATTTCAGTTGTTCCAAGAAAATTATATTTCTTCTAAGAGTTCCATATGAAAGAATAAAGTCAGTGTTAATAGTCAATACTGAAAAAATGATTGATGCCCAGTTTTATATTAACATGGTATAGGGATAGGTTAAGAGAATTTCATATGTTATATGGAAACCATGGAATATCATAGGTTAGGCACAATTAGTCATATTTATAGTTAAATAATAACATATCTAAGATCCCAAAAATTAGGGTTCAAATGAACATAAAGAAAAAGTATTAAAAGGGCACACAGTGAATGGGTAAGAGGGAGAGAGTAAACTCTAAATAGGCCTTCAAGTTGCATAACATGTATGTACAAAATTTGATTTTATTGAAATAGGACACCAATTGGTCCAAGTGTGCCCCCTATACTATCCTTGGATATTTTGGGCGAGAGTTGGAATCGATACATTCTCAAGAGATTATTCTATGTGTTGAGATACATTATTTGTTATGTTATATCTAGCAACTCTTCATACTGTTGTTCTAAAGGTTGTATTGTTCTATATTCTAAGATTATATAAATTCTCTTATTATCTCTATAGTACTTTATTGCTGATTTTATTATCTAGAATATACTATACTATAATTCTTGATTTTATCATTGTAGTCCTTGCTGAATTTGTTTTTCTATTTTAGTAATATTAATATACTATCAATAGTTTATAAGTATCATAATAGTTGAGCTCATGGTTAAGAGTTATTTTTAAGAGTGGTAGCATTCAATAATGTGTTGTTAATAGTCTTAATGTTAGAAGGTCAAAATAAATGTTATCCATGCGCATTAAATATAGGCAAGTTGAGAAGGTAGTTCTATAACTTATCACTAGATGTATAAACGAAGCTTACAGTGATGTGTTCAATGACTCCATTAATGAAAAATGCATTTTCTATATATTTGTTTCTCTTCGATTTACCATTCAATAATGTGTTCTTAATATTCCTAATGTTAGAAGGTGAAAATAAATGTTAGCAATGCACATTTATAGGCTAGTTGATAATGTAGTTATATAACTTATCACTAGATGTATAAAAGAAGCTTACAATGATGTATTCAATGATTCCATTAATGAAAAATGCATTCTCTATATATTTGTTTCTTTCTAGTTTTTATGGTATTATATCTCTAATCACCAACGGTGGTATAGAGAAGACTACATTAAAGTGGGAAAAATTAACTACATTACACTGGTATCAAAAGTTCATGTAATACCAAAGTCTAAAATTCTAGCAGGTTCGAGGAGAGAAGTATTTTTAACTAAAGGGACAAATTATATATATATATATATATATATATAATTTTGATTTTAATCTTAAAATGTGTTATTCAAATAAATATATATATATATATATATAATTTTGATTTTAATTTTATAATGTATTATTCAAATATATATATATATATATATATATATAACTCAATGATATTGAAACAAAAACATATGTGGAAGGTAGCTAAGGCATATGAATAACTCAAAGATATAGAAACAAAAACATATGTGGAAGGTAGCTAAGGGATATGAATAACATACATACCAACTTGAGGGAAGGTATGCCAATAATTACCAACATACCAAATTCAAAAACATATGTGGAAGGTAGCTAAGGCATATGAATAACATATGGACCAGCTTGAGAGAAGGTATGCCAATAATTGCACACATACCAAATTTATGATGTATGATAGTAGCAACTCAGAAGCCCTCAAATTTTTAGAATTGGCATACTAATGATACTATCCAATGACATATTTCATAACACAATTTGTTTTAGGCAAAAAAAAATTGGAGGATGTTGAGAACAAGAAGGTTGATTTTTCATAGCATCAAATTATAAACATGTAATAATAATATAGCCACAATATGTAAATTGCACAAAACTACAAGTAGCAGAACCAAAAGCAAAATATGAGACTAAAAAATATAGAGGAGAGGGACATTACATTTGGAAAATTGCATTACTAAAATGAATTAAAGTAAATACTAGTTTTTTAGTGGAACCTATTTACTTTTGTACATGATTTATTTAAGTAACACCTATATTGGACTAAGATATTTAATGAAGTTATCAACTTCTATACATACCAAAACTTTATACCCTCTATTTATTTTTCAAAGGGGTATCTAGGCTCCTTTATTTATGGAAGCATGTGCATTTAGGAAGATATTTAATGAAGTTATCAACTTCTATACATACCAAAACTTTTATACCCTCTATTTATTTTTCAAAGGGGTATCTAGGCTCCTTTATTTATTTATATATGGAAGCATGTGCATTTAGGTGTTTGAGCATCTTGCATACTTGCACTTGTAGAATAGTCATATAGGGCTAAAGAAACACTCTCTAATATTCTACTAGAACTTCCTAATATTTCATTTTATTTTGATTAGACCGCCTTGTCTTATATTATCTGAGCATGGATGTATCTTTCTCGAAATGTTTGGAAAAATGAATATAGATTTATTCAAAGTAAATACTATTTGTTTTAGTGGATCCTAATTAAAGTTGTACATGCAATATTTATTCATCACGTATATTGGATGAGCTATAATTGGGCTGTCAACTATATATACTTATCAATAGGTTTAGATCCTCTCTTTCATCCTTTAAGGGTTATTTGGATCGTTTATTTATCTACGGAAGCATGGATGTTTAGGATATGGAGGTGTTTGGATACTTACATTAGTAGAATAATCTTATAAGGATAAAGCAACATAATAATGACAAATTTAATTATTGAATTGTGTTTGATTTTCAATAGTTTGGGTAAATGTTTTGAAACAATGTATTTAATTGTATTTATGATTGCATAAATACAATTCTTATGGATGACTCCAAGGAAAGTAATCTACGCAATGATGAAAATATTGATATAATTACAAAGACTTATAATTATGAAGATGTGAGTGATGAGTACATGTAGATGATGTGTAATCCAATTTAAAATACTTGAATGATATAAAACAAATTGATTGAAAATAAAGTGTGAAATTGGGTTTTCTAAGTGCAAAATCCTCTTCCAAATGTGTCAATATCATATTCCAAAATATGTTTCTAAATGTGACAATTTTGGATTCTATATTTTTGAAATAAGTGTTTCTAAACAATAAAATCTAGTTTTAAAAGTACAAAATCAATATTGGATTTCAAAAGTGTAAAATCGTATTCTAAAATTGCAAATATCCAATTGAATTTTGAAACTTTGGATTTCAACATTGGCACATTTGAAACCATATTTTTCACTTTAGAAATCCTAATTTTGCATTTTGGAAACATGAATTTTGGCCTTTCTTCAGAGAGGTTAGATTGAAATTAGTCCAAAATTAATGAAATTGGCATTTTTAGCTAAGAAAATAAACAAAAGAATCATAGAATGACTTCTTACGAACAATTCTCAACTATTCAATAAAAATCACATATTGGATATTATATTATATACAATTATTCAATTCATAGAAGGAGAGTAGGTGGAATAAGATATAATAGAACCCCTTCTAAATAGGTATTCAAACAAGGTGGGAAATAAAAGTGAAATTGATTAGGTAAGGGTTTTAGATTAACTTTTGAAAATGCAACATATGGTGTTGTGGATGTGATTCTATACTTCATCTTTGATATGAATATATACCAAAGAAATCATGGGAAATGATAGGACACCCTAGGATTGTCTTATCTCCCATCCAATTATGTCTTGAAAACTAATATTGTATCTACACTAATGGTAGATTAGAAAATGTTGAAATAAACCATAAATAGTTGTTGATTTTTAGGGCATAAATGTCATGGATGTAAAAGACCTATATAATGCACTACTATGGATTTGAATCAACATATGGTAGTGATGCATTCATTACTATGAAAAGAGGAAAGATGTAATTTGGAGCCAAGGTAACTTGAGTGACACAACCAATTAATCCATATCAATGACCTCACTACACCAAACCAACAAAATGTAGCATGGAGGAGAACATGTTCAACCATATATACAACGTAAGCATCAAAATTAGGGATGAATATGTTCACTCTACAATTGACAAATTCATCAATTTAAGTAGCATCTACACTTTTGACACCAATTCAAAAGATACATACAAAACTAGCAAGAACACAACCATTAGTTATCCTCCATGCATTATGCCTCGACTAGCTATGTGAGAAATATAGGATAATCTCAAAGGGAAACCCTATATGATGCGATTGATAACATTGAATATTTTCTAGATCAAACATAACATAATTTCATTTGAAACAAAAAAGAGAATTCCAACAATGGATGTGCTATATGGATCCACTCCATCATGATGGTTGGAAATAGATAAAGGTTCACTGCAAATTTAGGATGAAGTCCAACCTACTATCAAATATAGATTTTAGAATCCATTTAAATGTTATTACTGCCAAAAATCGAATTCTACTCCAAGCTTCAAGTACATTATATCTAAGTTATATTAATGAAAAACAATCTCTTGAAAATACATGTAAAGAACTACATTATCAAGTGGATGTGATTAAGAGTCCCTAAGAAACTATTGATGCATATGTTCATATATATGCTTGACTAATCACTAAATCCTATTACATCCATGAAGATATACAAAGACAAACAAAGTCCTAAGATGTAGTATATACATATTTTGCAATGATTTCTCATTTACTAGTAAAAATATGAAACCTACCATTTCCTTAAACACAATCAAATCATTCATACTTGATTGCATGATTGTGCAAAAATAATTAACATTATTCTAGAAGCATCAACACACCAAATTTGTGAGACCAAAAAATGGTACCCTTCAAGCACATGAATGCTTCAATAAAGTTGGACTGATGAAGTCTTAGACGAATTACACCATCTCACCTTTGAGAAAATATGGGAGATAACAATGAAAGATATAATTGGTCATTCATACCACTAATATACCAAGAACCATTGATGGTTAAAGAGATCAACATTGACTTAGAAACATTAATGGAGAATTATTGTGTGGATTTGAAAGGAATGAATGTTGCTTGCATACATGGCCCATTCGTGACAACATTCAATGATGACATGTAACGAGAAAGGAGACGTACTCATTCACGGATGTTTGTTTTTTGGTTTTATTTCACTAGGGTTGAATTGTGGGGGATAAAAATAGGAAAATTACATTTGTGACATAATGGGCATCTCAAATCATATGCCGTTTCATGTTGTTTTTACTAAAGAATGCAGCAAGAATATTTTCAACAATAATCATTTAACATCATTCATGGATTACATATATAAATTCTTAGAAGTATATCTACATGAACGGATAAGTGTCTCATTTTTTAAAGATTATGGCAACTCAATATTACTCTACATATGAAAAAACTGTAAATTATGCATGCTATTTGGGGTACTGTGAGGACGACATCACATGCTAATATTGTATTCTAGGAGATAAAAATGAAATTCAAGAGAATGTGTAGAATTTATGACAAGCATTAACACAAAGGGTAGTATAAGAGGTTCATCATAACTATGCATCAATCATAGAATTAATGGAAAGACTATTAAGGAAGGCTTAAGAATGCCAAGCATCTTTTTACATCTTAGAAGAAAAATTGGTAAGTTATCCCATAATATTTTTTATTGGTCCATTGACTTTAATGTTTATGTAGATGACTAGGCATAGAAATGGGAGCCAAGTTGGCACAACCTAAAGGAATCATGCACCACCTAGTGTACTACACAATCCAGGAGCTTTTTCGAGATAAAAGCCACCTTTACATAACCAAATGGGAAGGTCTCAATATGATTTGTTGCTTGGAAAAATTCTAACACTACCTGGGAGGGCATTTAAAATTTCACATCGACCATTTGGCAATGAAGTATCTAATTAAAAAGTGTGTATTTGTGAATGGCCCTTATTGTCTATTGAATTAAATTTTGAATTCATTTTCTAAGTAAGGAAGGCACAACATTAACCTAGATTATATATCCCATATTAGATCCAAAAAATCAAGAGGATTGACATAATATCTAGTATTAGATGTCGATATTTTTATATATTACAAGTTGTGCTTGAATACATAAAAGAGTTCACAAATGCAGATAATAAACAATTAGCCTCTAGAGCAATGGACTACAAGTTAATTGCAAGAATACAAATTAGGAATAGGATGTTGTGATGTGAATCATGAATGGGATGGAATACTTTGTGAATTCCATAGAAAGGGGGTCATTGGAGGGTAATATGGTGAAGAAGTGACTCTGAATTTTTTAAACAAGCTAATTGCAGTGGCTAATAATATCTAAAATTGTCAAAGAACATGCAGAGTACTATGATGTCTACTAAAGAATGGAAAATCCATCAAGATGATATAGACTTCTAGTACACCAAGTAATATCCCTTTGAAATGGGATGTCAACTTTATAGGACCCATTAATCATCCAACTTGACTTAGTGAGCAACCTATATAAACACTTGCAACACCTATGTTATTAATAATTTGGTCAAAACAAGCACCAATGGTAGATTTCTAAGTGGACACAATAGCCAAGTTCAATTTCTAATGCATCAACACAAAATTTGGTTGGGCACAAAGGTTAAAAATTGATTAGGATTGACACTTTTTAAACAAAATAGTTTAATCATTGACCAAGGATATTTTAATATATAATTGCATAGGTAGTCCCTAACATTTGTAAGCTAATGAAGAGGTAGAGTCCTTGAATAAGATTTTGGATGATCTCCTTACCAATATTTGTGCTACTAATAGGGATGATAAGGATTAACATATACTGGCCATCTTATGGGCGTACATAACTAATGGCAATAATCTTACCAAGCATAATCCTTCTAGCTCGGTATATGGAAAGGAAGTAGTTGTACATGTAGATTTACTTATACAAAGTTTGTTGATCTCAACCATAACAAATATGATAGAGGAAGCACTATAAGAAAGGCTATAGGAACTCATAAATTTTTAGGAAGACAAGTTCCTAGACCAATTCCACCAAATAGTTCAAAACTCAAGGGAAAAGTCCTTACATGATTAACACATTAAGGAAAAATATTTCAACAAAGGAGACCCAGTATTGTTGCATGATAAGAAATATATGAAATATCCAAGTAAAATTCAAATTCATTGGTTAGGCCCATTTATAATCAAAGAAATATATATAACTTAGGATTTGTCCAATTGATACAAACTACATGGAATGTTCAAATAAGGGCACAATAAAATTAGGTGAATGACATATGACTGAAACCTTCTACCCACCAACTAATAGAACATGAGTACTATACTATATAATATTTTTATTTTCATCTTCTAATAGTCTAATAATATTCAACATGTGGTTAAGGAAGCTGATTTGTTTCAATCTTATTTTAAAGTCATTTGAGTTAGTTTTTGTTCTAGTCAAACTAACCAATCATCATTTAAAATTTACAAATTATTAGTTGCATCAATATTGTGTTCGAGTCCATTATTCAAAATTTTCTAACATGCACAACCTTTGTGGCCAAATAGTGAGATTCCCTATCACCTTATTTTAGTCTACCATTCTAAAGTACAACTTCATGTGGGACTACCAAAGTGCACAATTGTGAGTTTTCTATCCACATAGTTGAGTCTATATAACTATAATTAAGCTTCACACATCACATATTAGCAGTCCAAAACTATCGCAATGAGTTTAAAATCTATTAGTAAAGTTTAAAATGATGGCATGCTTACTTAAAATGGTTAAGCAATGGATTGATGAGACAATTTGTGAAATTATGTCATATTCCATTTTTTCATAAGCATTCTTAGTTATGAACCATGTCTCCTAGTAAATGCACTTGATCTAACAAAGATATCACTTAAATAGATCCACATTAGTTTCATATCCCAACCAGCCTCTAAAATACCTTGCAACCTAAATTTTAAATGGTTAAATGCTTGTCTAGTTATTAGGATCTACCTTATGATCCAATTCGAATGACCAACAAGCCCAAATCTAATAGATAATCCAAGATTTATCATTAATTTATACAAGATTTGTATCCTACCCAATAGAATAAATGTCCAAGGCATAGGTTCAAACATATCATAACTACAAACAAGTAGTGCTTGTAGACCCAGTCGATTTTAGAGTACATCACATATAAGGCTTCATGGGTAAAATATGATTCACAAGAATCACCAATCATGATTTCATTGATGGGGATATGAGCTAAACAATAGTTCACTCACACTTACCAAAATACTTGGAAAATAAAGTAAGCCATAGTAATAAATGAGTAAAATATATGAAATAAGATATGATGAATATTACAATGGAAGTGAGGCTTGTATAAATACCCATGCAAGGGTTGCCTTGGTGATGAGATGCAACCTTTCATAAGGTGTCTCTTCATTTAGTTATTTAATTATTAATTTATTATCATTATTAATATTTATCAATGTTTATTTATTATATATTTTGTTCATTACATTTCCTCTCCCTTAGAGATGCTTTGTCCTCAAAGCATAATTATGGATTACTTTTATCCCTTGTTCGTGCTTGTAAAGATTTTTCATGATCTTCTCTATTGGTAGCTACAACACTTAACGAGACGAGGCGATACATTCTTTTAAACATTGAGTGGAAATGTTGTGTCATTTGTGAAGTGGTCCATCTAAATGCCCAAAAGGAGCTTTGATAGTCAGCATAATTCCCAAGAAGCGGCTCTGTTAGTCAGCAGAATGCCCAAGAAGGGGCTCTGATACCAAATGAGTCAAACAATAGTTCGCTCACACTTACCAAAATACTTCGAAAATCAAGTAAGCCATAGTAATAAATGAGTAATAAATATGAAATACAATATGATGAATATTACAATGGAAGTGAGGCTTGTATAAATACCCATGCAAGGGTTTCATTGGTGATGAGACGCAACCTTTCATAAGGTGTCTCTTCATTTAGTTATTTAGTTATTAATTTATTATCATTATTAATATTTATTTATTATATATTTTGTTCATTACAGGATATCTTCCTAAAGTCCAAGAAGAATTTTGCATGCAATTAGTTCAATTGAGAACTAGAGAAGTACAAATAGAGGTCACAAATGAATATGAGCTACTCTAGGGTTCAACACTATAAAAAGTTACTCAAATTCCTAGCCTTTTTCAACATACCATCGATATAGAGATGTATCCAATTGCTTATCAACAGGGTACACCAAGGTGAAATATGATTGCAATTACCATACACAATTATGATGTAACACATTTGAGATATCATGGACCTTTCTATATATGGGCTTAAATTCCATACAACATTTCAAGAGAATAAGTAAGAAAATAAAACTAGTGAGGATGAGTTCTATGTAAAACGTGGAATGCAAAGAGAAAAAGAGGGTGTAGATATCCCAATAATGACCACAAATCCTATCCTAACAACTACAAAAATATTGGCATGTATGTTCATGAAGAAATAGAAGAAAAGATAATGCTTAGTGGAAATTATCTTGGTGGATGACACTAGTGCACAAGGAAAATGTTAGAGCATTAAAACCCACTTAATACTTAGGATATCATTTATTCTCCTTTTTCTTAGTTTCCTAGGTAGTTTTATTACATTTTACCCACTTATTTGTCTCCTAGGTCCACCACATGCCATCCTTATCCACTTGAGTGCATCCTTGGTAATCGTTCCTGCTTTACTGGCTATCCAGAATGGAAAGGGCACATATCATACTTTCACATATTTTTCCTGCTTTCATGACATTTTCCTTCTTTTGGATGGATAAGACTAAAGCTAGGTGCTCTAGTGCTTTTGGTAGCTACTAGATTTTGTGGCCAACACACCTTGCCTCTTTTTCACTCCAAAAGCTATCATATTTTTCCAATTTCAGTCTACTTCACATTCCAAAATATTTTTAGCCAATGCGTGAGCATCTTGAGTGAGTTGGAGAGATATGTTTCTACCTTGGGGGGTTTTAGCTAGTTTAGTAAGCCTATTTTTGTGACCAATTGGAATGCCTCCATAGAAATTCGAATTTCTAATGTAACTCTATATATTTGCAGCCACTTTATGGTACATGGTTGGATGATGTACATTTATGCTAATATAGTTTAATATTGTGCATAATTCTAAGTTTGGTTTTGAGTGTTGTCGACAATTCTATACCAGCAATTTGTGTGAGAAGTGTTTTCAATCTTATGATCAGCCTGTGATATGATTTCACATGGTATTAGAGTTTTTTAGGAGAACATATTTGCATCCAATAGAGCACCAGAAACAATGGATTTTCCATAGAAGTCCCATGGACAATTACCTTTACTCTTGAGTTTAGCTCAAGAGGTCTACCTGGGCATGACGGACTCCCGAATGTGCCTACTGTCATATTGCAGAGCTTTGTAGTTTAAATCATTCTCCATAGATTTTTTTGGTTTTGTTTTTTCATGTACATATCAGTCCTCAGTGTGCACCTAAGTCTTCACATGGATCCATCTCAGAATGTGATTTTGAATCCATTTAATTATTTTCAATGGAAGGCGCAGATGTAGATTTTGTTGAGGCCGAAAGGCCTCTACAGAGTAACAATGGGCACTGAAACATAGCCTACTTCAGTTGTAGAGAATTCAAAGTGGCACAATCAGAGAGATGAGGCTTATGGCCTTCTCTACCTCAACACATTGACAGATATTCTATTTCATTTGGATGGTCTAACTTCACCGAATGAATTTTGGGAGAAATTGAAATCTTTGTTTGGTAAAAACGATGATCTGAGAGGACATCAACTAGAGAATGAGTTGATTTCTCTACGTCTGAGCAGTTTCAAGAATCTATAGCATTATTTTTCCAAATTCAAGTCACTGGTTTTCACTAGTACAAAATGAGAGATAAGTGACTAAGCGACTAAAAAATTTAGTCTCAGTTTTTTCAAGGGATAAATGACCAAAATTGAGCAATTTTAAGTGATCCAACTAAAAATGACTAAGATAAATGACTAATTTAGTCACAGGATAAAATATACGACTAGATAAGAAGTGATTAGAATAAAAATGACTAACACAAATGACTAATTTAGTCACAGGAATACAAATATGACTAGCCAATAACATCTAAGAATATGAATGAGTCGTTTATGTTAGTTAGTTTTAGTTGTGTCACCTCGACGATGGAAAATTACAATTTATATGAATTTGATATATGGATTTAGAGACCCAACTGACGTTAATTATGTGACGCAGCTATTGAAAATTGCAATTTTGATAATGAATTGTTATGATGTACTAAATTTTAACACTGTAAATGGGTTCAAAGACCCCCTAGATTTTAACAATGTAGATTGATTCAAATACCCCTTTCTACGGGGTATTTGAATCCATCTATAGTGCTAAAATTTACTAAACTGTAACACTCTTATAGATGGATTCATGAGAGAACCCCTGTGTCACTCGATGGCATTTTCTTCTTTCAAGACATCTAGTGAGGCCAAGTCGAGTTTCAAAAATTTGTCATTTCCTTCTATGAGCATCGTAATGTCTTGATTTTTAATATACCATCATGTTCAGCTTATCACCCTCACCAAGCCCATATCTCATTTGAAAAAATCCTTCATTGTTTGACCCTTTCAATAGTTGGTTGACATTTCGACAAGCAAGATCCTTTTATGTCTTATTACTGAAATTCACCAAGTTCGCATCCTCCATAATTCATCATTTTAACCCATTTGCTAGCTGTATTCTCATTGCGACTATATTGATTAAATTAAATGGATTACAAAAGCCAATAGTTCGAATACATTCCTATTCCATAATAGATATTACATTTTAACACATGGCATTTTTCAGTGATGTCACCATTAAGAGCAATTACTAGTATTAAGCTTTTAATAATAAGAGCAATTGTTAATATTAAGCTTTTAAAGACAACACAAGTGAGAAAATGATAGGAAATAAAATCTATCAATCGAAATATACCAATGATTTTGGTTTATAAGCATAAAGAATGCCTCATCATCCTATTTTGTCTCCAATACTTTTTCATTATTATTGAATTTTCATCATTAATTAAATTTGATATTTTATGTAAATTTCATGGTAATTGTTTAAATCTTGTTAGAATAGGGATTTATATATTTTAATGGATGATAAAAATAGATCGACCTCACATTTGTTTTCCAATTTTAAAAAAAAGTAGTTATAAGTTACTAAAAGTTTTCAAACATAATATTATTAATTAAATACTTTGAAGATAATTTTTTATAATTATTAAAAAAATTATTGGGAAATTTTGATGGATGAATTGGGTATAGATGGACATGTTAGTTCAGTTTTACTATAAACATTATTTTAAAAATAAATTAAAAGTGAAATCCCATAGCTTGACATGATAGTGTCTATGCTAAATGTACTTTTAGTTGCTTTATGAATGGCAGTACCCCTTTAACATGTCATCTCGATCACTTGCAATGTCATTTAGTTTTATTGCAATCTCATTTCTATGGTATTGATCATATCCATCGATTGGATATCCTTTGTTTTGAACTAAACCATGTATACCATGTCATGAGAGGGACTCTTACAAAAATTCATTTTCAAAGTCTGCACTCTCTTGTGAGCCTTGGTTTCCTACAATTTCATCATTCTTACTACCTACATTGAAGACAAGTGAATCTAGAAGATGATTGGGTATTCTCCAAACCCGTGTATTTATCCAACAATCAAAGAAGGTTTCCTCTATGGGCATTTCTATTGCTTTTGTTCAAGCACACATTAATGGCATAAAATCATCATAAGGGCCTACAGTAGAACCATTATGGATGCACTTGCATAATATTAATAACTTAGCCTCGACCCTGAACATTTGTGTGGTGTCTATATGGGGTGCATGATATGGGAGTTCAAGATATGGAATAAGATGGAAAAAATTTATTAGTCATTGAGTAACATGGAAGGCCATGTGGAGGAGGTCATCAGCAATCTCCATCATCAGTCCAATGTAACTCATGTCTCTTGCATCATTATTGACACTTTATTTGGCTTTGCAATGGCTCTCTCCAAGAAGCTCCACTTGATTTTCATCACCTTCTCAATGTAGAATGTCTCAATCCTTTCTATATGTTACCATGCAAAATTAGGTGATAATTTGAATTAGAATCAAGAACTCTATTTAAACCCCCAATCTACCTATAAATTATCTTGTATTGATTGTTTTTTTTGTTACATTTCAGTCTAATGTCAAGCATGATTGATATAGTCCATATTCCAAGTGTAACCCCCATACTACTCCCAAATATTTTGACATTTTAAAAACCAAGTACAAGTCCTACAAATGCCAAAAGTGTTGATCATTGTTACAAAGAGTTGAAGAAGCAAATCAGTTTGTAGGCAATTCATTTTTATGCTTCAAACAACTTGCATTAGAGGATTTGTGGGAGAAAATGTGAGTATACTATGTGGTACCAATTCTTTCCTCTACCTACCTTGACTGTCAAGACCCTCTAGAATTTATTATTAGGGTTGAGTTGTAGGTAGAGATAGACTAGAAAAAAAACATTAGAAGACAAGCCTCCCAAGTTTCTCATATACATTTTGTTTAGTAGTTTAATCCCCCTGTGTTCAAACCAAGTAGAGGAAATAGCAACAGGTTTGAAGGAGATTGAATATAGATTTATCTAAATTCTTCAATGTCGAATAAATAAGCCACCAAAGTATCCTACATGCTTTTGAATGACTTCTTGAGTGAAACAAAACACTAAGGTATAGTTTTTCCATGGAACTCATAGTTCAAATTTCAATCTCATGTATCCATCGGTAGGTTTTTTAGCCAATGTAGGTCAAATTTCACTTTAGAGAGCATTTCCTCTAGCCTCCTCATGTTGGTATTTCCTCTCGAAGTGGAAATATTTTCCATCAATCAACATTGACGTCATCATCTAGTAACGAATTTTTAAACTAAAATGAACATCTTGCTCATGCGACTGTGCCCTCATGCTCCATGGGAGAAAGAATATTTTCCATTATCGAGACGTAACTTTGCATTGCTACAGTTGGTTAAGAGATTGAATCTACTAACAATGGCTTCAGCTATCCTTAGGAGAAGCAAAGCGGCTGGGAAGCATAACTGCGTTAGGGATGCTTAGTGACCTAATAGGAGGAACACCATGGCCACATTCTATGACTGCGATCCAACAAACACAGTAAGTCTCGTTTAATCCTTTGAATATTCCAATGTCTCTGCGGGGTTAACCACTCACTATGATGCTGGTGGTTCATGATGGTTCATAAACTGGATAAAGATAAACAGTTATGGTGTACATTAAACGGAGGACATGTGGAGTCATATAGGGTAAAGGGGGCAGAATGGAAAAGGGAATACCTGGATAATCAAATCAGAAATACAATAAAAAATCTAGGGAAGGAATGGAATGGAACCGATTGTTGGCTCAAATCAGCACCCTATCAGCTGATTCATCAGTGATAAAGACAGGAGCAGAGAAAGCAAAGGCAAAGGCAGATCCTGTTACTAAAGCAAGGAAATACAGGTGCAGTAGTTTAAGTTCCATATATGGATACAGATCGAGCAGCTCTATATCGATTTGATTAAGCAAGCCGAAGCAGATTGAGCGTTAGCTCCTTTACCTATATAATGGGGGTCCTCGCCCTGAAGTATTTGTTCCTATAGGTTAATAGGGAAATTCCCCACCCCATGTATTATCTGAACTTCGTTCTTAGGTCCCCACATTATGGTATATGATTTAAAGGATTTCGGACATGATTTGAGTCGATCATGTTATTTATCGAATTTTCCCATAGGTCTTAGTCTCATCTCAGCAGTTATGAGACAATCCAAGGCTAGGGATTCAAGTCAAGATAAGGTTGCAGATATGATAGGCCAAGCAGCCAAAAATAACAAAACATGTAGCAGCACTTTGCAAATATACTAATTTATCATTTTAACAATCAACAGAGGGCTAATCCTTAAAATTAATACCATGATCTGATGGGAAACTATAGGAAATTGTGAATGGATCGTAGTTTCAGAGTCCCTAATTATGAAAGCTGCTAACTTCCATCCAGTTTTCTAATTGTTTCTCTTAATCTCTTGTTCTGATATTTGAGAGAATCTATAAATAAAGCGTGTTTAAATTTGCATCCATAAATTTAAATAGAAAAAAACATCTATTACCATCGTATCAATTTTTGGAATCTTTTTTGTTTTTACAGAGTTTGGTAGAATTCTCTTTAGTGAGGGTTTGGTGTGTAGTGTTTTTAATGGAGCAATGTGGATACTCACTATTTGTTGCATCTGATATTTTTATAATAGGTATAAAATCTGTTTCTTTCCAAATGGACCTGACTGTCGTTATAGGCATTTAAAGTTTTCTGGCCCACCTCCCCCTATAGAGTAAATTTATGAAAAGATTCAACAAATGAATCCTTCTATGAATGGAACATCCTCAAACAGATTTTTCCAGCAAAGGCATCACACTCATAATAGAGAGGAAGAGCGGAATCCATCTGTGACTGGTGTTTCTCAGAGACCACATGGCACTTCTTCTTTGGGGGAGGATTCTTCAAGTCAGCAGCAGCGACAGACACAACAACTTCCACAAGAATATGCTATCCATAACCAAGAGCAGTCATTGTTGCAGAACCCTGTTGGAAATGGATTGACAGGTCAGCCAAACAGAGTGTTTGTTGCTTCACCTCTACTACCGAGCCATTCGAGTTTTGTTGACAAGATTATTCTTCTGTTTGAACTGTGTAATATCATGATTTGTGACTGTATATTCTTATCATATAATAAGCAATAAACTATTTTCTAAAACAAGCGACATATATGCCTTAATTCAGTTACAAAGCTTGATAGTTCTTCTGATGCATTGATTGCAAACATGTATATGTGAGAATTAGGGTAATTGAAACTGATTCTATAAATTGGGAGTTCAGTAAATATTCTTGGTCCCAAGCCTTCATATAGCTTTATGCTATAAACTTCCTATCTAAGTTGTTGGACTTCTTCCTAGAAGTACAACACTAGATTCTGAACACAACTCCTAAACCCATTGCCTATTAAATATCTCTAACATCATTCAGAAGGAAGTGACCTACGCTATGGATCATCCTAAGCAAACTCCCTGGATATTCTATATTTATTTTTCTCATAGATCAAATAGAATAGTTAATGATATAAATATAAGTGTTATTCTGGTTCTTGTTACTTTCCATGTTTCTTGTTCCTCATAATTAAGCTTATTAAACACTACATATTAAATTGCAAGGTTTCTTGAATTTTAGTCATAAACTCGGGGATTCATTCATTCTATAATATCAGATAAAAATTAATAAAATTCATGGAATGCTTGAAGAAATTGTCTATAGCGTATTAACTTTTGTTAAATGTTTAGAAACTCTTTAAATTGGCCAAAGTTAAAGGGGTGAAGAAAAACAAAACAAGTGTTTAAATGTAATACAGAGAAGATTGATTTATCTCATGCTCCTACTAAGGATGAAAACATAAGCTCAATTCACAAAATCTAGGATGTTCAACTGAGAACAAGGATTCCTCTAGACGATTGTGTTGGGTTCCCTCTTTCGACACCTTCTTCAAATATATCCCACGTTCTATTGAAAGATGTTTTACCAAAGTTTGTCTTCTTTTGAGATGGGGCATACTAATGGGAGTTGAATCTCTCATTCTTCAATGGATATTTTGCAGCTTGTTATCCCTCACATTGCATGGGTATGCACTAGAAAATTTTCTGGGCTATTTTGAGGACAGAGACAACAGTTCTAAACATAATTTAGGGACTGTCCCACCATATCAACAATATAAAATAGTCAAAACCAACAATTCTGAGTAGACCTATCGGTAGAAGCAGCAAAGTCTGGATGTATTCTAATCATTGCATGAAGTTCTTTTCCTGTAGTAGCAACCCTGAAGGATTTCTTGTTGTGGGTTAAAGAGGCTAGCAGCTGACGAATTGAGGATCGCTCTGCATTTTGAATCCTTTTAGCCTCCATGGCTAGTTTGAGGAAGTGATCTGCCTCTACTATATGTTTTTCCACCATAATTTTGGTAGGTTGTATTGTGTAAAATCATCAAAAGTAGAGGTGCCATAATCCAACCCTAGCTCAAAGCCTCCATAAGCAACATTAGGTGGGTTTTGAAGACTGCTTTGACTAGCATTCTAGGCACTGTTTTGAGGTTAATTACCAACAGATGAAAAACTATATCCTGGTCTACCATCTTTTGGTATTTTTCTTCCATACGTTTGGTAGAATGTTTTGTGTAAAATCATCAAAAGTAGAGGTTCCATACTCTAGCCCTAGCTCAGAGTCTCCATAAGGAGCATTGGGTGGGTTTTGAAGACTCCTTTGAATAGTGTTCCAGGCACTATTTTGAGGGTAATTACCAACAGATGCAAACATGTCTCTTGGTCTACCATCTTTTGGTATGTTTTGATGCATTTCTGATTGTAGTAAAGGAGCACTTAGTTGTTATTATGGGCACACACCTATAGAAGGAATTGTGGTGAATGCATGGATGAGTTGCCTTGAAGATACATGGAAGCGCTTTCAAAGTTAAATGTGACCCATGAAGATGTTAAGATGAAGATGTTCCAGGTGTCTCTTGATTTGATGAATATTGATGTAAGAAATTGGTATGATGGGCTTTCTAACAAAGGAATTTATTCACTTAAAGCATTTCTCAAGGCTTTCTATGAGAGATGGGATCCTAGCCTTGTGGAGGATCTTGTTGCCCATTTCCTTGAAAAATACCATGTTGAAGATCAAGTCTTCGGGGAAACCTTGAAGAGGTCCATGATAAATCTAATGAGGTTGATTAAGAAGAAAATTTCCAAGAGGAAGCCCTTGAAGGTTTCCAACCACTTGAACATGTTGTTACTACATATTTGGAGCAACATACATAGGTTTTTAGTGCAGATCTGGAGCAGCTTATTTTTCCCTCTCCTAGGGTTGATTTGGGCCATCAATAGCATGATTTAATATTTATTTCATCAGTTCCCCCTGATCTTGTTCTTGAATTTTCTCAGCTTTCACCAGTTCAAAGCTCAGAGTGTAAGAATGATACAATCACCTTATTTGATGTCATGAGAAGATCCATAACGTGGCTGGAATCTAATGTCTAAGGGTTCTGTGGATTATTAAAACATGCCACATTTTGAGGAACCTTGGCAGATTTCTTTGGGCCCACATACCAAATTGTGCCTTTGATTGGGTAGTGTTGTCTCTTTTTGGAGTTTTCTTGTTCATGTTGTTCAACGGTTTGGTGGTTCCCTTTGGTTGTTTGTTGCACACTTCAAGGGAGATATTTCCTAGTGTGATCCACTATAATGACTTTCTGGACACATTTTGTTGTGCGCATCCTTTGGAGGGTTTGACCATCACTTGGTGGGAGTAGGCCCCTCATGAGGTGTCTTTTCCATCTCTTGGAAGAAGATTCAATGAAGCATAAATCCCTTTATTGAAGCTTGATATATACTGAAATTTTGACCATTACACCTTGGGTGGTACTTTGTAGCTAGTAAAAAATTCTTGAGTGAGTTCATATATTTTGGTTGCCTCTCCTTTTATGAAATTTCATTTTTGTGTTTTTTTTACATAGAATTGTTTTAACTGTAAAACTATCGAGCAAAGTTCCCATCATATCCTATTCTCCCTCAGTCTCTTATTTTTGTTTTTGTTAGTATTTTCTTGGAATCTCGATCAACGTATCATGTCATTAGTTGTATATTGGAAAACAGCTTCACGATAGTTGGTTAACCAAATGTAAAGTTTTGTGTTGTGTTTGAAACACTATTTGCTTGTGTTGTTGATTCAGCAAGGATTTGGTGCTTTGATTAGAATGCATGTGAAAT
This sequence comes from Larix kaempferi, assembly GCA_027924585.1. NCBI lineage: Eukaryota > Viridiplantae > Streptophyta > Pinopsida > Pinales > Pinaceae > Larix > Larix kaempferi. The sequence continues at coordinate 9,643,785 of BSBM01000418.1, read as the reverse complement.
TTCTGTAGGAAAACATAACAGTCATGCTCACTAAAATGAGATAGCTTGCAGCTAATTTGTTTGTACAACCTAGATTTAGAATGCAGTTAAATAGATACCCTAAGAATGCAGTCAAAAGCATGGTTTTGGTGATCAGTGTAGATAAAATGGGCTTCTTGATCTCAAATAGTCCGTAGATATACAAATATACTAATGCTTGTAGGATGTGTTTAGAAATAGAATTTTTTTTCCCTTTAAGGCTGATATTTTTATTTTCTTTGTTCTGTGTTTAGGAATAGAATTATTTTTTCCCTTTAAGGATGTGTTTAGCAATAGAAATATTTTTTCAGAAGGAGACTATACATCCTAGGAAAATTTACGAGATGAACAACTCTTACACTGATATTCTTCTTTTTGCGGCATACAAATGGCCAATGTGCAAGCCCATCCTTGTGGCAGAGTCTAAGGATGTGTTTGATTAGAAGGAAAGTAATAAATATTGGGTTGATGTACAACCTCGATTGGGAGACTATGATTCTCATGTCATTGATACAACAGAGAACTAGCTAATCTAGCCATTTCTCAATGGTATGTACCTATGCAAACTTTGTATCTCAATATAAGCTTAAGGGTCATAGAACTGTTAGAATCATTATATATCTTGTTTATATTTCCTAGAATTAAAAGGATCAATAGAAACTATTGAACTAATTTGATTCTATTTTTTTTGAAGCTATGGTTAGAAGTTAAAACAAGCATACATTTTTAACAGATGAATGAGGACACACTTATAACTAAAATTTTGATTCAGGTGCTATGGTTGCAATTGATCTTGCTTACAATTTACATTTTGCATTTGGTAATTTGTTTCTTGGCTCAAAGCCTCTTCTGGCTCAAGCTAAGAATTAAATAATGAAGGTAAAATAATTTACACTTTTAGGAGTTAAATTTGTTTATTTATGTTCTCAATCTTTCGCTTCTTGAATATTCATGCATGTATATTTTTGTTTGGAATTCTGCAGTCAAATCCTGCCTTATATGTGTTAAGGGAGAGTATAAGAAAGAGCCTACAACTTTATTCTTTGGAGCCAACAGAACTGTATTTGTCATCTCAAAATTATGGAGATATTTGCAGCAACCAAGTCATATGGTTTTTGTATGATACAAATGTGTATCATGTCACAATCCATAATAATTTTGAAAGAAATCTTACAACAATGCCTATCAATGTAGTAATTTTCATATTCAAGCCAAGGACATGGAAACTATGTTTGAAGGTTTGTTTCTTGTATGATTTTCTTTTTTATATGTGCTATTATGTACAACCTTGGTAGTTATTAGAGTCATCATTTATATGGGATTGAATTCTACAAGTGCTTTTCGAGAATCAATTTCTAACAAGGACTCACTTCTTCAGAAAATTGAAAATGTTATTGGGGAGATGAATTTTCCAGAGGTAATCCACTCCAAAGAACTAATAGACAAAGTTGAATGGCTTGCAAAATCATCTCTTGAAGAAAATACCACTACACTCTCAAGCATCAGAGATTTGAAAATGACTAAATGGAATGACGCTAATGTTACAATTAGAAAGTTCTCTGAAACAAGCGTGGATGATGACAAAATTGAGAAGAGTCGTCTTGAATATCTAAAAGAAGAGTATAAGGAAGTTCAAAATAAATACTGTAGTGTAGTTGAAAATTCAAATACAATGGAGAAATCTTAGTTGGAAAGGGACCATCTTATTCAAAGATGGAACGGATCCTTCATAATGTTGATATGCCAACATCAATGCGATCAACTGATCCATAATTTCAGATTGAATGGCTCAACAGAGCACTAACTTAGGCCCAACAAGATGCAACTCGTTTTAAGCATGAAATTGATAATGCTCAAAGAATTGTTGTTTTATCTACATTTGAACTGGAGGACTCAAAGAGGAGAATAGAAATCCTAGAGGACAATCTTTTTAAATTAAACCATGAAAAATAGGAATATGTGACAAGCCTCAAGGAGCTTAATTCTAAATTTGAATCTCTAACCAAGCAAGCAGTTCAAGATGCATCCCAGGAAGAGATTTTATGTGATGATCAAAGTATGAGTGGGTCTCCTTTAGAATTTACATATTATGATTTAGGACAACAATTCCCTCATCAAATTGTAAATATCTTAGGAATTCAAGAGGTGGTATAATCCCCTGACATTCTCCTGGGACAGGGATTTCTTCTTGGCAATTGGGGACAACTTTATTCTTTTGCAAGGCTGATGTTCTTCCCTTTGTTTTATGCCTGTCTTCACGGACCACATTTCTTCCATGCAAAGATTCTGGTTGTGTTCTTCCATAATTGAATTTGTTTTTTACTTGCTTACTTGGAAACTCCTACAACAACATGAATTTCTTCTCAAACAAAGGAAAATTCCCCCAATATTCCATCCTCTTTAGAGAACATGTGCATGGAGATTTCTTTCCCTCTACAATAACTAACAGTCTTCCAAAATGACTCCCATATATCACAGGTTGAGAAAGGACTCCCCTGCTAAGTGTGTGTACATAATCTTTGTGAATGCTGCACATGGTCTTTGTGAGTACTACAAATATAACCATGAGCCTTTAGCCTCTTAATAAACCTAGTTGAAACAACTTCCTGCCCATTGTAGAGTTGCACAAACCCAAACATTCCCCCCTGTAATACATCTAGGCATAGGTCTTCGAATGATATTCCCAACACCATATCTTCATATAACACCAATCCTTCCTCTTGTGTGTCAAGATGGAGTCAATCACATAATCAAAATCTCAAAAATGTGTCATTTTTCATCGCATTTTTGGATGAATTTTCTATTTTCCCTGCAACAAATGATCAATTTGGATAAGGTTTGGATGTCTAAGCTTGTTTATGGCTAAATATAAGTTAGCTAGGGAAGGAAAAACAACATGATTAAAATTTCAAAAAACATTTGAGGGACTTTTAGGTAGGTGATGCTTGCCCAGTCTGATTTTGTATCTAGATGAATTATTGTCTCAATCCAAAACAATCTGGTGGGAAACATAACATGCTCCAAATGAAGGAAGCACCCAAGACAACATGTTATCCTTGGTATACTTCATTATTTATTTAAATTTATGGTTTTATAATGATATTTTTCTTCTGTTGGCAGGTTGTTTATGATGTTACTGATCAAGGGAGTTTCAATAATGTGAAACAATGGTTGAATGAGATTGATCGTTATGCGAGTGAGAATGTCAACAAGTTGCTTGTTGGAAAACAAATGTGATTTGACTGCTAATAAAGTTGTTGGTTATGATATAGCCAAGGTAATGTTAAATGCTGAGTAGCTTTGGCATCATGTGCACTGCTATGTGTTTCACTATATGCATCATCGTCATTGACTTGATGAGGATTTAAATATGAGTGTGCCTTGAAGTTGTTGGTGCTCTGTTTTTTGTTAATTGCAATACTATGGCAGTTTGTGGTCTTAAGTTTGTTTACTTGGCTTGTAGATTCTTTTTTTATTAAACTCAAGGGTTAGGTTTTTTTGTCACTTTTCAGTCTACATTTTTCTTGACATGCTTTGTGTATTTTGTTCTTCAAGGCATTTGTTGATGAGATTGGCTTTCCATTTTTGGAGACAAGTGCGAAGAACAGGTGCACTTTTTTGTTATGATGTTTTCCAACCTTTAACAAGCACCTATATTATACAATTTTGATGTTAGATGTTTGACTCCATAATTTTAATTGTGTGTAATGGTGTAAACCTGTGCCGGCAAATCCTAATGAATCTGATTGAGATTATCCTTTTTCTATGATCCTGCTGTTTTATGATAAAGTTAAGTGGTGATACATAATTCAAATTACATGTCGCGACTATTGGTAATCTTGTTGGTTTGAGACATGTTCCTATTGTCTATTTTATTGGGCATAGTTGATATCACATTGGAAAAATACTGGTTTTTTCAGGTCGCGATAGAGTGTTGTAACTATGTACCTTGTCCATTCATTGCTTTGAAATCAACACTATAGATGAACTCGCAAATTTTTATGACCAAGTGAATTGTATATAGAAGTTTGTATTTTACAACCATATAAATACTCATGCCTATCATGTATTTATTTGAAAATTTTGTTGCATATGTATCGAACCTTCATCTATATTCTATTATTGTTTGCTTGTTTACTTGTGTGGGCATTAATGTATGACTTGTCTCTATTCTAGTGACTCATATATTTTAACATCAAATTTGATAAACCTCATTGATTGCATTTAAAAAGGGGCATTAAAGAACTACATCCCACACTCTACTTGTTATTCCTAAACAATTTCTTTTATGTCTCGTCTCCATAGAGCAACAGTGCCAATGAATATGCCATTTTCAATTCTTGAACCTGGACATTTTAATTTCTGGGTTGCATGCATTCAAATCACTAACCCTTCTTCATAACAATTTTGGTCAGGCTCCAGGCTTCCAGGCTATAAAATCTTGCAAGCATCTTGAGCATATCTATCAATATGCTCAAGATATTCGTGCCCAAGTGAATTGTATCCAGAAGTTTGCATGTTGCACTTGCATATAAAATTATAAATACTCATGCCCATCATTTATTTATTTGAAATTTGTGTTGCATATGGATTGATCCTTCAACCATATTCTATTATTGTTTGCCTCTTTACTTGTAGTGGGAATACCATATGACTTGTCCCTATTCGAGTGACTCAGATATTTGAACATTGAAAATTTAAATATCAAATTTGATTAACCTCTCATTGATTGCATTTGATCCACGACATCAAAGAATTATATCCCACACTTTATTTGTTGTTTCTAAACAATTTCTTAGAGCCAACAGTGCCAATGATAATTCCATTTTCAGTTAATCTTTTTCCTGGGCCTAGACATTTGTAATTTCTAGGTTGCATGCATTCGCATCACTAACCCATCTTCGTAACAATTTTGTTGAGGCTCCAGGATTTAAAATCTTGCCAGCATCTTAAGCATATTTATCGAGCAAAGCCTTGTTTTCACGAAATTGTTGAACCACAAAGAGATTGATATGTTTCTGTTTTTACATGGAATTCTTTCCTAAGATGGAGCGTAGCCTTGAAATAGTGTTTTCGACAAAACAACTTCCCCTATACTCTAGAATAGAGCGTCCTAGATAAAGTCCTCATTGTGACATCTTGCTTTTAAGGAGATTATATTTTCTATTTTCTATGAAATACTATTGACTTAACTCCATTTATTTTGTATTGCAGGATGGCAAGTCAGCTTGCCATAAATAGCAGCAGACCTGCTACTGTACAAATGAAAGGGCAGCCTATTGTTCAAAAAAGTGGGTGTTGCTCATAAGACAATTCCTAGAATAATTTTTACTGCAACTCGTTTTGAAGAAGTGAAGTTGAAGATGATTGTATGTATTTTGGATCTCAGATAGGAAAACATCTCTAGCTATCGAGAGGCCAACAATTGATAGACAATTAAAACAAATTTATTGCAAGTTCGATCTTGTATTCTTTTCTGTCTATGAAGGGAAACAACTTGCTTGTGTTCCTGATAATTTGTAAAGCCATGGATTATTGTACTCATGCATAGTTTGTAAGATCATTCTTCTTTCAATTTTCATCATTGTCACAGTTGAACTGCTATATCTTAGAATTCTTTTAGTACTTGAAGCATTATTCTTGAATATGTTTGACATTCATTTTGTTTCCATGCAAAATTTGTTTGAATATCATCATTGTCAAGCAATAACAACTTCTTAAAGGGCGTTAGCTCAATGGTAGAGCACCTGCCTAATTAAAGGTAGGAGATTGGTGGTTCGATTCCTCCGTACCCTATCATAAATTAGTGACTAAGAAAATGACTAAATTCACATATATACGACTATTAGTAGCTAATTTCCAGTATCTTATAGTGTGACTAACGTTTAGTCATATTTAGCTTAGTCATTAATATGTTATCATCTAGTAGTTTATTTAGTCATATATTTGGTCATTAATTTTGACAATCAATGACTAAATCAATGACCAAATCAGCGACTAAATCAGTGAGTATCAATGACTAAATCAATGACTAAATCAATGACTAATAAGTCAACCAATTAATGACTAGTGAAATACGACTAGAGATAAGATAGTGGAAATCATATACTTTTAGTCACTGACTCAAAAATAGTCATTTATAGTCGAATTTTAGTCATTAATTTCTCATTTTGTACTAGTGTTTGCAGTTGAAGCAATGTGGTATTGAGAAGAAGGATGAGTAGTTAGTTTTGGAAATTATTTCGAGATTGGGGCAAGACTAGTCAGTCTTTGTCTCAACTTTCCATGCCACAAAGCTAGCTGTAAAGAACTGGAAGATGCCCAGTTTTTCCGAATTCATGGAGTCTTTGAATCAGGAGCAGAATAAGATTATGTTGATGTGCACACTCAAGCCTTCAAAAGATGAAGCTCTAGCTACTAGTGACTCAAGGAATTCGAAGGGTAAGAATAAGGAAAATTCCAAAAATCCTTCTGAGAAAAAGAAGGAGAGATCTAAGCCACAAGAGGAGCCCTCCACCACCAGAAGAGATCAATATAAGAAGAAGGAGCGAACCAAGTGCTCATAATTACAAAGGGGATTTCATCTTGAAAGCTCCTATATGTGAAATACCATAGATCAGATGGCACAACTCCTTGAGAAGAACCATATCCCCATTCCTGAAGGTGAAAAGAAGGAAGGAGGTTCTAAATCAGATGACAAGGAGCGATTCCATGCCCTAATGGCCAGCACATCTTCATCCACTTTTTATATCATTGATTCTACAGATTCAAGGAACATGGTTGCAACCAGGGAATCATTTTCTACTCTCATTTCCTCTGATGGCCCAAATCCTATCATTATTCTTGGAGATGACTTAGAAACTACTTCAAAGGGTAAAGGCAGAGTAGATCTTGACAATGGCTCATTTTTTAATGTGCGTTATGTCCCTGGTCTAGCTGCAAACTTATTGGATGTCTACCAAATGACCCATACCGATTCACCCAAAAGAGTTTTCTTCACCCCTAATGATGTGGAGATCTCTGAGATCTCCACAGGTAGAGTTCTTGCATTAGGCACTGCGGATCAATGGTTTAGAGTCTACAAGTTTTCACATTTTTTTCCTATCTCCTCACTAGTAGCGCTCCTCTCTGATTCTAATGAAGCAAGAAATATTTGGCATGAGAGGTTTGGCCATCTAAATTACAGATACCTTCATGAAATTCATGATAAAAACATGGTTGTAGGGTTTCCAAACATCACTTTCACAAAGGAGTCTACCAAGGTTGCATCCTAGGAAATCACCCTGAGAGAAAGTTTGAGAGATCAAGGCCCGAGAGAACCTCTGAACCTTTGGATCTAATCCATAGTGACATTTATGGTCATTTCCATCATATGTCACTGAAAAATTCCAGATACCTATTAACTTACATTGATGATCATACTAGGTATTGTTGGGTCTATTTTCCTCGATTAAAGTCTGAAGTTTTTGGCCATTTCAAGTTTTTTAAAGCCATGGTTGAGAACCAGTCTGGAAGGAAGATAAAGGAAATCATATCTGATAATTTAGGAGAGTACATCAAATATGATTTTCAGAAGCTCTATGCAGTGGCTGGAATCCACATGCAACACACTGTGCCATACACTCCTCAACAAAATGGATTTGCTCAGAGAAAGAATTGATCTCTGAAGGAGATGGCCACTTGTATGCTGGAAGCAAGGTATTTGCCACCAAATTTGTGGGATGAAGCAATCAACTATGAAACCTACATACAAAATAGAGTCCCACATAAAGCACTGAAATTATTTACCCCTCATGAAGCTTGTTGTGGCAAGCAACCTGATATTTCACATTTCAGGATATTTGGTGTCAAGGCTTGGGCTAGAGTGCCATCCGAGAAGAGAAGGGCCTTAGAGCCACAGAGTAGGCCTTGTTTTTTTGTTGGTTACTCAGAATACTCAAAGGGGTACAAACTTCTTGATATGATATGAACCCACAAAGCATTCATAGAAAGAAGTGTTCAGTTTGAGGAAGAGACCCCGCAAGGAGTTGAGATTGGAGAATCTTCTCAACCACCACCGGAAGAAGAAAATGAAGAGTTGAATGAGGATTTTGATGGTGAATCTTCAGATTCAGATTCATATGATGAATTTGATGATATTATTGCAGACCCAATCTCACCAACAAGGCCAAAGTGGGCAACAAAAACCATAGAAGCTGCTAGTGAACTTGCTAGGAATCCTCAGGATCCTAGGAAGACAAGGTCACAATATGAGAATGCAGTTTCAGTAAGGGATCCAAATATTGATAAGAAATTTTTTCTAATGATTGAATAATATCCTCAACAAATGAAGAAGCCTCAAAATATCCAATATGGAGGTCTTCTATGGATGAGGATTTCTACTCCTTGCAAAAGAATGGAACTTGGGAGCTAGTCAAGATTCCACCGGGAAGAAAGATAGTAAGATGCAAATGGATCTACAAGACTAAGATGGATATTGATTCTGATGCAGTCAATCATAAAGCAAGGTTGGTGGCCAATGTATTTTCACAAGTCCAAGGTCTGGACTATAATGAGACCTTTTCCCTAGGGAAAAAATGGATTCTATTCGACTAGTTTTTTCAGTTGCAGCAACAAAGTGTTGGGCAGTTCACCACATGGATGTGAAGTCTTCTTTTCTTCATGGTGATATCAAAGAGGAGATATATATGAAGCAACCTGAAGGCTATGTTGCAGATCCTTCACTTTTTTTTAGGCTAAGGAAATCACTGTATGGACTTAAGCAAGCTCCCAGAGCTTGGTATGCAAAGATGGACCATTTCCTCCTGACACAAGATTTCCACTGGTGCAAATCTGATCTAAATGTGTATCTAAAGCACAAAAATGGTAATACTATGATTATAGTTTTATATGTTGATGATTTACCAATCACAGGAAGTGCCACTAATCAAATTTCATCGCTAAAGATAGCTTTGCATCATGCATTCTCCATGATAGATTTGGGGATTCTCAGACAATTTTTAGGGATTGATATTGCTCAATCACCCAATGGAATCACTAGATGTCAATCCAAATATGCTTATGATCTGATAAAAAGGTTCAACATGGTAGAATGTAAGGCTGCAAAGACTCCTTTCCTTCCAGGAGTCAGGCTAGAAGATGGGGATTCTACACCCTTGGTGAACAACACCCTCTACAAGCAACTAGTTGGAAGCCTGTTGTACTTGACTCACTCTGACCAGATTTGGAATATGCAGTAAGTCATGTTGCAAGATACATGGAGTAGCCACATAAGATCCATTGGAGGGATGCAAAAAGGATCTTTCACTTTTTGCAAGGCACCAAGACACATGGGATCCATTATGTTTCCAATTCCTCACTGGATCTAGTTGCACTTTCTTACTTAGATTGAGCTAGGGATAGCACAGACCGGAATTCCATTTCCAATTTCGTATTCATGCTTGGAGGAGGTCATATATTCTAGTCTAGTAAAAATCAAAGTGTAATTTCACTCTCTTCAACAGAGGTAGAGTAATGGGGAGCAATGAATGCAGCTACTCAGTGCATCTGGTTGCAAGGAATTCTTAATGAATTATGTATTGACTTTAGCACTACCACTATTATTTGGGTTGATAATCAGAGTGTTATAAGGATATCCTCAGATCCAGTACTTAGACAAAGAACCAAGCACATTGAAGTGCACATTCACTACTTCCGGAGTTTAGTGCATGACAAATTGATTGTGTTGGAGTATTTCCCCACTACTGAGCAAACTGCTAACATTTTCACTAAATCCTTCACAAAGAAGACTTTCATCCATATTAAGTTGCTTCTTGGAGTGGTTGAACATGAGGTGAAGGTTGATTGAAGATGAGGTTCAAATTTTTTGTTCTTGTCCATTTTGAGGGAGGGTTTTGTCCCATGAGGTTTTCCCTATTTCCTTGGTTTTTGGACAACGATATGTAAAGGGTGACCAAGCCTTTGTTGTTGGGCCCTGATATTTTTGATATGTTTTGTCACTTACATTCAGGCTTAAGGGAGGGTGATAGAGCATTAAAACCCACTTAATACTTAGGATATAATTTATTTCTCTTTTTTATTAGTTTCCTAGGTAGTTTTACTATGTTTTGGCCACTTACTTGTCTCCTAGGTCCACCACATGCCATCCTTATTCACTTGAGTGCATCGTTGGTCATCTTGCCTGCTTTACTAGCTATCCAGAATGGAAAGGGCACATATCCTTCTTTTGCAGTTCTTTCATGGCTTTTTCCTGCTTTTGGATGGATAATACTAAAGCTAGGCGCTCTAGTGCTTTTGGCAGCTACTAGATTTTGTGGCCAACACACTTTGCCTCTTTTTCACTCGAAAAGCTATCATCTTTTTCCATTTTTAGTCTACTTCACATTCCAAAATAGTCACTTAGCCAATTCGTGAGCATATTGTGTGAGTTGGAGAGAGATGTTTCTACCTTGGGGGGTTTTAGCTAGTTTAGTAAGCCTGCTTTTGTGACCAATTCGAATGCCTCCATAGAAATTCGAATTTCTGATGTAACTCTATATATTTGCAGCCACGTTATGGTACATGGTTGGATTATGTACATTTATGCTAATTCAATTTAATATTGTGCATAATTTTCCGAGTCTAGTTTTGAGTGTTCTTGAGAATTCTAGAATAGCAATTTGTGTGAGAAGTGTTTTCAATCTTATGATCAGCTTGTGATCTGATTTCAAATAAACACCATAATTGGTGCCATTTCTTTATGAATAGTTTGATGAAGGGATTAGAGAGCTATATTCCAAAGAATAATACATAAACCGTAGCTTCTTTCTCATGTATTTTAGCATTCTCAATTGGAAATCTACACAAGGTTATGAATTCAACAAAAATAAGGGTTAGTGGGTATTCTCAATTGGAAATCTACACGAGGTCATGAATTCAACCAAAATAAGGGTTAGTATCGACTGCTTTTAATACATGGAGGTCTAGGAAATATTTTGACAAAATAGAGGTCAACAAGAAGGCATTTAATCGAAAAATTAGTATGACTTTGGAGGTCAAGTAATATCATATATTATTCCCAAAATATATCATCCCAAAATGTATCATTGATAACTATCAATAGTGGATGAGTTTGTATTGACCAAAGATCTTAGGCTAATAAGGAAGGAGGGCACATAATGAAGGTGAATCCTTTGCCTTCTGTTATAAAATAACATAGATCCATCTTAAAGGGGATCTACCAAGTGCCGAGAGGGATCAAATATCTCGAAAAGAAAACCCCTTTTTAGAGTGCAACTCATTTTTAGAGAGCAAATGTTGAGGAAGCTTTTTTTATTTATCTAATTTGTGTAGTTTTTGTAAATATTTTAAATAGACGACATGTTATTTTTTATAATAATTTTTTTTTTAAAAGGACACATGTTAAATACAAGATGAGCACAGCAAAAGTTACACATCGCCCCCTACTGGGCTGTAAAATGCGCCTCTTCGGCAAAATGAAAGAAACCATCAACAATACAAAGAAAACTAGGAATCAAACAATTGATTGAGAAAAATGGCAGTTTCAATCCACTCCCTAAGAAGAAGCTTGACCCAAATGACATAGGGGATTTTGATAGAGTCCCCATTCTATAGGCACTAGGATACCTTGTAAGAAGCATAAATCACATTGATAGGCCCTGAAAGTTGAAAGAATTGATTCACAAGACGGAGTTAGACGTGCCAAAAATTTACTCCACTCAATGAAAGGGACAACTTCTAGGAATTGTCTCCTTGCAACAGTCACCTTTCAAGGTGCTAGGTATACAATAAAAAGTGAAAGGGTGAAGACCTTTATATCCGAAAAGAGGTTAATGAAGGATTCAAGGTGCTATTTGAAATTATTATAGGAGTACTCATTACAAATACATCATGCAAAGATTTCATTGGAACCAACAAGTGGTGTTTTGAATGTATCTTGGCCAGCAACAACACAATAAGTCTTAGCATTGTTGAAAGGAAGCTAGAGGACACAACCATGCTATCGAATGATGAAGATACCAAAACACTAAAGGCACTGATCCAATAAGAGAAAACAATCGAAGTGGAGTAGAAGATGGATAGGAGTTGCCAGCAACACCCAAAAGACATGAGGGAAAAAGAACAAGCACAACACGAGCAACAAGAATGTAATAGGAATGGTAAATATAATAGATGGCGATGGTGAAGAAGATCCTCACAGGAATTGTTAGCCAAAAAACACTCCAAATAAGCCAGGATGACACAAGAAATGAGGGTTACGGCCAGGAGGAAAGAAAACAACAAATGAAAGACATGGGTGACCCACAAATGTCAGGAGAGCAATAGGAGGATTCAACATAGTATATGGACACTGATATCCCCAACCCATCTCTCGAATTTTCCAGGGTCATGACTGAGAAACATATAGGTAATTATGTTCATGTCATAGTTATGTTGAACAAAATACAATAAAACAATGAAATGATGAAATATGACACAATTGACACACCAAAGTTGATTTGCAATGTAGTTTTGCATCTGCCAAAGAGAAGGAAGAGACATAGGTCATGCGCATACTCATGAAGAAACATCAGTGTACAATTCCCTACCATTGTCTACCATGAATTATTTACCTAGAATACACTCTGACATGTCACAATCGATGGATACCATGGGGACTTCACTCAATAAACCGTTATCATATCATGTTCGTTCGTGGCATATTAAACAATACCCCTAATTTCACTAAATATTGGAAAATACCTTCCAAAATCGTTTTTTTTACCCCCTCCCAGTATGCCTTCCCAATATAAAAAAAACCCATATTTTGACTAGATATTGTATGTATCAATTTTTTCATTAACATTTTTTATACCCCTTTATATTTCTACCTAGTATCAGGGATAATTTTAAGGACCCGTACTTATTTAAATGTGTATAAACCTTGGCGAATCTTACCAATTCTTAAAATGTCAATTATAAAATATTTGGTGATATTTTTCCAAAATTATTTCAATTTCTAAGGATTTTATACAGTTTATATAATAATTTGGCAATTTTTAGAGTGAAAAAAGTTTACCCCATCAAAATTAGGCGAAATGGGGCTTCAAAAACTGCAAATTGGCGAATGTTTTTTTGGAAAAAAACATGGAAAAATAGCCCATGGGCTAAATTTCGCCCCTAAAATTATCCTTGCCTAGTATATTGATATGACACCCCTCTTATGATCCTACATGCATTCTACAATGCACCTTGTTTCTTTCGATGTATATTGTGGATGCACATTACTTCACCCACAATGCAATTACTCAACCACATATCATTATGATTTTCAACATCTAATGGTCTAATGAAGAGATAGGAGATCACTTCTTGTATGTCACTAGAGCCAATGCGCATGGTACAACATTTAGATTACATGTTACAGTTCCCCAATCGCTGACTAATCTTATTGTGGGCTAGGTATCCAAACCCCCAGGGCTTGTAACAAGCTCTAAGAGGCTCACTAAACCTGCCAAGGCATGTAATAGGCACGAGTGGTTGGGTATTGAAGTCCCCAAGGCCTATCGAGGGCCTATAACAGGCCCTGGAGGTTTAGAGCCTCCCAAGGCTATTGGTAACAACTGGCTGAGTGCTATTGGTAACAATTGGCTCTCAATGACCACTATCTCTCGACTATGATCGATTGGAAACCCACTTCACCACGAAACCCCCTGGCCTCAAGCATGCCTCAAGATGTGATTTCCCTGCGTACTGGTAAGCCCGGGCCTTGCCTCAACCCGATTTCTCATCCGACCATGATCCCTCCATCTCCACTTGGTGGATATTTGTCAACCTGCCCATATAAAAAAGACCCCAAGGTATTTTTGTATTGTTACATTAAATAAAAAAATCCCTTTGCCCCTTAATATATAAGCAATATAATTTTTAAGTTTTCATGAATATTTAATACCACAATATGAATGAACATGGTATTATATTGCATTCTAGTGAAGCCCCCGTGACGAATACCTGCTTCGTAGATTTAGAACATCTTGTTAGGGCTTATCCAAACCCAAGTATTGAGATGGAAAATTACATCCTTAAAGTATACCGTCAAACATCTTAAAAGCTTAGTCTAAACCTTCTTTGCCCCTTTTCTCTCTTTTCTTGTTTGTTTTGGACAGAGTCTCGCATTGAATGAATTTTTGGAAATCCAGATAACAGTTGGTATACTTATATAATTTGGGAGCTATGAAAGTAATTCAGAATATTGAATCTATTTCTGCACTCAAAAAATGCTATTTAAATTTAAAAAAAAATCAAATTCAAACAAAAAACAATTCGCCAAATTCCAGCCAAAAATTGCTAATACAAGAGAAATCATAAAAAATGTAGCCATCCTTCCATCTTAATCTCAAACGTAACGTAATTATTGATGCCTCAGGGTTAGCTGAGGGACATTCCAGAGATAACCTATGCCATGAGAATGTCATGCCCTCAATTCACATAGGAGACATGTTCAGAAAATTTGCACACGTGACCAGTTGATAACGATGTAGCATCCATAGGTGAGCCCCTTTTGCATGTACTTGATAGTCTACAAGTTTCCTATTGCAAAGTTCAACGTCTGTCCGTGAATCTTTGACTTGATGTAGAGGCAATGCAGCAAAGGGAACACCCAACCGAAGCCATTGATTGACACCATCAGACTACTACTCCAAGAGCTTGAGAATAAGAGAACGCATCTCAAAGTTGCGATAGAACCAAGCAAAAGGTTCACTCCACCATCGATGACAACGAGAAGTGCCAAAGATGCAATGCAACATAGAATTTTGAATGTATAAGAAAACGTTGAGTTAACACTAGACCTTGTTCACCGGACGTAGTATGAAATTAATTATTTGGATGAATAAATGCACCGCATTTTTCAAGAATAAATGCACCACATTTTTCAAGTTGTGAGCAAGGTATAGCAAGACTGTCACTATATATGGCTAGATGCAACAAATAAGTACGGACACAAATTGAAGCACAGTGCAACTATGCCACATAGGAAGAAGGCTCATAATTTAATTTCGGGAACGAGACTAGTTATATTCAAATGGTCCCAAGGGCTCTCGCCACATGCAAAGGATTCCATTAATAGATGAATCAAGTAGATTGAGAATTTTGGGGTGTAGTAGAAAAGGAAGAACAGAGTTGATAAGCTCGGTCAGATCCACTTGTGACAAACACTATGCTACCTAGACTTAGAAGTAATACATGTGGGGAACGACATAGGTTCAAGGATATAAAATTTTAGTAGGATGAACCTTTATTGATAACCTTATTTGGGGTGTAGTAGAATAGGAAGAATAGAGTTTGACTTAAGGATGAATCAACAAGTTTGGTCAGGTCCTTTTGTGACAAACACTATACTACTTAGACTTAGAAGTAGTACATGTAGGGAACGAAGGTTCAAGGATATAAAATTTTAGTAAGACAGATTTATTGATAACTCTAGTTTTGTTGTTGAGTAGTAGTGTTGGAAGAATTGTTAAGTTGTTTCCCAACTATTTTTCATATGTTGAATGTAAATAGAGGATGAGGAATTTCAAAATTTGTTCATTATATTGATGATATATATTGTGATGATGTATTATTCTGTCATGTATTCTTGTATTATTATTTTTCTTACTTACTTACTATAATGAATAGTTGTGGTGGTGGTTTAATCAAATGAATGGTATAATATAACTTTAATGGAGAATGTAATCAATAGGTAGTCTACTAGTTTGAATATGAGTTTAGAGATTGTTGTGACTATGAATTGTTAACTCCCTCCCATAAATATCAAGTTTTAGTAATGCATTTTGAGTGAGGTCTTGCTTCTTATTAGGGATTGATATCTTGATGCTATACTACAACCTCTTTGTTGGACAAACCTATGGACCATGGTCTACTAATTTAAGCTAATAGATACCCTAGGGAACATTATTGTATCAATTGGACACATCATGTTTTCAATATTTACTATGCTATGGGATTTTACCTTCACACAAATGGCACTTTGACCATGCAATAGGTAATCCTAGGAAAAATTGTGCTCTGATTTGAGTGTTAGGGAAGATAGGCATGGTCTTCTTGATCCTAGAATAACATAGGTAAATGGAACTTGAACCAATTCAAACCTCCTAAAAAGAATAGTTGGTCAAAGTGAGACATTACCAACTAAATCTGACCACATCCAGGGAACAAAGCTAACAGCTTGATCAAGTCATCTAAAAAGCTATGTGCCAAGTTCAGAGCACAATGAATTTAGTAAGTAAAAAGATCAAACAAGTGGTCAAGACAAACAGGACAAAGGTTAAAGGACCTTAACCAAACACTAGACATTAATATGGGTGAAACATGGTCAGCTAGAGAAGGTGACTAAAAGGAGAATAAAGCAACACAAATTATATGTTGTAGGTACAAGTGGAAGGCCCTTGTTGTTATCCATCCTTGATTCATGTATGGTGAATGCGCTATAGATACTCAACACTGTATGGAGTATGTGAAGTGTGAAATCCTTACAGTACATGGTGAATAACTATTGTTTTTATATTGGCTTGAGTAGGAATGGCATAGCTAAAAAAAATGTCAATTTCTATGTACTCCACAAAAAATGGATTGAAATTGAAACATAATAGATAATATGCATTTAGTGTAGCTAGGAATATTGTTGGAGGACATAAAAATGAGAAAAAATAATCAAACATATTTGATCTCTCATAATCAAATATATGTATCTTTCTATGCAATAATATGACATTTTGTTGGAGGAAAAAGTACATATTTTTTCATTATCATTTTGTTTATGGAAAATTTAATGCTAAAGAGATTGAATTGCATTATATAATTACTTAGAAAATGATAATAAATAATTTAAAAGATATACTAATTAGAAAAAAATTTATATTTATAATATATCTATATCTATATCTATATAATTAATCTTAAAAGAAAAAAATCAATATTAAAATATATTAATTTTTAATTCTAATTTTTTTAAAATTTATTTTAAAGAAAATATTTTCTAATTTCAAAATAAAACAAGAGCCACGATGAGGTGGCAATGTCCCCGACATTGCATTAGCAATTGTTGCTTGTTAACAATGCATTATTTATTGAACATAAACCTCTTTTGGACATGAACATTATTAAATAACAAGTGGGCATAAAATTAGAATACATGCAATGGAAGTTGTAATTATTTTGAATATATTTTGAAAATTATTAGAACATATTTTGTAATCATTAAAATATGTTTTGAAAATTATTTTGTAATTATTATAGTGGTACTCTGTGTTAGATTTCTTTAGTCTTTTGGTTTGTCTTAGAGCCATTTACATTTATTGATATCTAGTTAATGATAACAATCAAGATTCTAGTCTTGTAAATGAATTTGACTAAATGTTATTGATATTTATTTGAAAGTTTTGTTTTTAAATCACTTTCTTGTGGAAATGTAAGAGGCTTTGCATTAAATTACAAGACATTACAAAATTCACATAAAAATGATGTCCATTCACGGTGATTTATATTGGTCATGTTAATTATGCATGTTATCAATTCTTATTCATAACCTTTGTTATCAATTGTGAAACTCACTAGCAAACATAACACTATTAAACATAACTCTTTTATAATTTAAAAATATGCTAAATGCCATAACAATTAAAAATTAAAAATTAATATAATAAACAAACTTTAAAAAATTATATATATGTCAAAATCATATGAAATATATTTTTACTTTTTAGTTGCTTGTTTTTGGATGTAAGGCAATACTCAAGGAATGATGAAAATGAATCAATGGAAGTATCATTTTTTAATATTCATAATTATGTTTATATGTTGATAGAATGATTTTATAGGTATATATATAATGTTTTTATATATTAATTAATTTAATAAATATGTGATGATGTTTATTTTATTTTGATTTTTAATGATATATTTTATTTATTTTTGCAATAATGGTTAGATTTTGAATTTAAAAAGTTGTGATCATAGATTTATAATTGGTGTAATGACTTACAAATTGGAAAGAAAATGGAACATTATCATATCCTAGGTTTTTCATTTTTCGGAATAGTTCTATTTAACCTTAAATTACATGGATAAATACAAATGAACCAAGCATATAAGATGGAAACAACGGAGGACTAGAATAAGTTTCAATCGTAGTTTCTTGTCATTATCTACTATTGGCATGGTAGGCATGATATTTTCTTAATTATTATTCTACATTCCTTCTCTCGATCTTAAATTGGTGGATTTTGAATTGGTGTGATTGGTTCTTGTTGCTTGATCTTGTTCAGTATTCTTTTTGTCTAGAGGGATTGAAAATGGGTTCCAAGATTCCCAAAATTGGTTCTTCTTTCTTTCTACCTTTCCTTGATATTCCTAGCACACTCGAGTCTAGGCTAGTGATTTGTGAAGGTTCTATGTTTTCTGGGGGATATGATTTTGTTGTCGTCATTGAAGGGGATTGTAGCTTTCATACTTGGGGTAAGGGGAAATATTCTTGTATTTCTAGCAAGTGTCTCAACTAAAGGGAGCACCTACTAGCTTGAAAGGTAGAGGGCTAAGTGAACCGTAGAGGGCCCTTACTAATTAGATGATGTACTTTTCACTAATTAGATGATGTACTTCCATTATTGCATCGAACCAAGTATGTTTTCAAGGAAATTTCTATTGCCATCCAACTTTGGTGGTATTGTCATAGTGGGTGGCAATATGGGCTATTTGAAAACATGTTCTAGAAGGAAAAATAATTTGTTTATAATGCAGCTTCTAGGTGCAAGTGTATTCTTTGATTACTAGCTTAATTTCTGCTTAAAAAAAACCTTTGTTGCAGTCCATGTCTACACAAGCAAACATATGTAGTAGTGCAGCAGTGCTTTGTCTACTCACTTTTGAAATTGATTTTTCATAATGCATTGTTGATGTCATTATGTGAGTCATTACCCAAAAATTTGTTTTGGGAAACTGATCCAAATGAGTCGCAGAGAAAGAATTCGATGAAGGGTCACAGGTTGGACCTAGGGCCTATGCAGAGGCTAGATTTACCCCAAAATCAAGTCCCTAAGTTGAATCCAATTTCTATCCACTATAATGAAGAAGCCTTTCGCATAGGGGTAAGTCTAAACTTGCTTCTGAGTTTCTGGATTCCAAGTATATAAGATCAATTGATGAAGCCCTAGAAGTTTCGTCTATTGTTCATGAAGACCATTAAATTTTCATTCAAGTCCATGCTCATTGTAAAACGTCTATTGTTCTACAACATCTCATGCAATGATAGTGGATGGCGTCGAGGCTCCGTGAACCATGTGGCGTTGAGGGCACTATCCTTTACAATCAGCACATGCTAGGAGGATAGACTGAGAGCCACAGAAACAAAACAACACTATAAGGAAATGAGAGACATGAGAAGGTGAGCTCAAGATTTTCAACCATTGAAGTTGTTGGGAGGGGAGACATTATTGAATTTAGAGAACTAGGCCATGGAGTTTATAAAAAGCTCACAAGAAGAAGTGAAGGGGCCATTGAGGATGACAGCAAGTAGCTAAAGCTAAATCCTAACAACCATTCTCTAGAAAATCATAAACATCATAATAAGTTAACTTTTGATGACAATATTAAGAAATTGATGTTTTTTAATAATATATACAAAGTACATTACTATTTTGAAACATAAAGGCACAACTTACATTGTGATTCTTTGCGATAATATTAAGTTTTTGATTTCTTTTAATAATATGTGTATAATACATATATACTTTAAATCACAAAATACAACTTACATTAAAAAAAAAATCCAAAATGTTACAGGAAAGTCGACGAAATTTCGAATATTGATTCTTAAATGTATATAAAATTTTGGAGAGGTCACTTTTTAAATGTGCAATTAAATTTCAAGTTAGTGATAAATGTAACATATTTGAGTAAGTGCAAAGAAGCTGTTTAAAGCACTGTCACGGAGGCCATGTTAATACCAAGACTTTGTTTGATCCATTCAAAAATGAAAACTGAAACAGGAAGCACGATGATTCTACTGAATTTGGGATAAATAAGCCTATGCTTATGTTGTTTATAGGGAAAAAAATAGCCCAACGGATGAATCTTTCTTGTCTTCAAGCCACCAAATATTCGTATAAGGGAAGAGAGCATATTAATCTCATACTAGAGGAAAGCCATATGGAAAAATAATTTATGAAAGATTTATGAATGACACATGAAACATAATTTACATGGAACTTGATGACATGAGTAACATAAATTCCCTTACTATCAAATTACAGGGCAGCGTTACAATTGTTAAAACAAATGTACAGATATTTCTCAGAAAATAAAGCATAATAGCATTTTTTGTAAAGAATACAACCCAACCCTTCGTACAGAAGGAAAACATATATAATCTGTAATAAAATTCCAAGAGAGTTGAACAAGCATTCTTTTATATTATTAAATTGAAAGTTATAAATTGAGGAAGAAGATTAAACTTATTTGGGATAGGCAATGCACTAGTGCTCGGAAAGTTTATCTAATGAAGCGAAGGAAAACAATAATATATTGGATCTGTACTAAAAGGCCAAGAAGCTTGGACAACCATCTTATTAGATTATTAAATTGAAATTTACAAATTCAGGAAGAAAATAAGTGTTCTTCAGGATGCCCAATGCACTTCCTGAAAATCTTGATTAATAAAGCCAAATAAAACAAAAAATAATAAAGACAAAATCAAGCAAAAAGATTAATTGTAGAATGAGCTTAATTGTGCTGAGAGGAGTGAGGTGCTTTACAATCTAAGCGGGGGGATATTTTCAACACTTCGTTTGTGTGTGCATGAATGCAATGCTAGAGAAATGGAAAAAAGAGCCCATGTCTTATTTCTCTAAATAATTCCCGTAATACCAATATATATATATTATTAAACAATTATGAATAAACCAACCTAGATCCATCTTAACCTTGCGTCAGATCAAAATACATCAAGTTTTAACATCACTCTTTTTATCTCACTCAGCACTTAATAGATCCAGGGATAAGATGGTGAACGATGGATCTATGCTACTAATAACCAATTTGTCATAATAGACCATAATATTTTTCCTGGTATAGATCATTTACAACACTATCAAGATACATAACTTTGAGAGGGGTGCTAGACCTCATATCACTCCTCTCTAAATTAAGTAACAATTAATTTGACATTAGTATTAGTCTTCAATCTAGTTAACAAAAATGAAGGTTTTTTTAATTTAGATAGAAGCAACTTCTTTCAATTTGGTAATCAAGCTGCTTCACTGTCTTTGAAGGGTTGCATCAAATTTAGTAAGATGCAGAATATCATGTGGCATATGCTATATACCATCAATGTTTGGACTTGTGGGAATAGCCAGTTACCCTAGTAGCGAGAAATTGTTATTGGAATGGAAGGAGGTTTCAAATGAGACTCTCAAAAACAAAAACAACACATCGGGTTTTTCTCTATTTTGCAATAACCTGCGATAACTTGGGATAGGAACTTTTAAAAAAAAATGCTCTGTGTACCTCATAGCAGCCTAATAATGGGCACTTTAACAACCAATAATGAACGAACATCTCCAGTGCACGCAAGATAAAGTCAGCTGTCAATACTATAAAACATTGTTAATCAATTGAACTTGCATGCCTTGTTATAGATTGTATGGATGAAGCCACTCCAAACAAAAGCAAAGTGGTATTGTTCAAATGCCATGCCGCAAACACAATCCAAACGACCTAGTTAATTTTAGTGGATTTGTTTGCTTAAAGTAAATTATGAGCTTTTGTAGCAAAGAGCTTTCTTAGCCAGGGAACAATGAAATAAATACAAAATTGTTTGAGAGTATATAGTATGAAAAAGCAGAATTGTAATCTTAAGACAAGTATGCATAACTGGAGAAGCATTCAAATAAAGTTATGTTTCTGTATATATATTTATAGCTTTGCATCAAAATAGTGACAACAGAGGCTGTGAATATATCAGATGCATAGACTGTTGTTGTATATGTACTGGTACAAAACCATGGCAATCGACCATGCTGCATGTATAATTACATTGACTATATCAAAAAAACAAAATTTCAGTCAAGTTTTTTTTTCTTTATATCCTAGCTATTGCAAATGCACATAAGTATTTGTCAGAGTTGGATATGCTCTTTGTAATCTATGAGTTGAAATCTCCGTGGTCAGTGTAATGACAAGGGACTGAAATTTGCTTCATGTACATTGAAGAAAGGGAAATTATTAACATCAAAAGCAATTGATAATTGAAAGCAAAATATGTTACAAAAAATTAAAACATGAGAATGTTGACAGCAAAACAGGTTACATGTAAATTTGGAGCTAAACCTTGGTCATATCCATGAATATGTTAAATGTACCTATAATTTATGCTATTTCTCTGACTAAATTGACAGAAATTAGTATAAATGTACAAAGAGACTATATCGTGATAAGAAGCTATTTCATAGACTATATCAGAAATTAGTATAAATGTCCAAAAATTGTGTCTTTGAATCAAAGCATTTGAGACAAAAGGTAAAAGCTTTGGGTCACAAATACAGATGCATTATTAGATAAGTTTGTATTCTAGAACATGATTAAATAAACTGTATGCTAATAAAGTGAATGCATATTGACATTAGTCTATCATCATTGAATGTCAAGACTATAGCTATTGATCATTGATAGTAAAAAACAACTATTGTTTAAAGCAATTGAAAGTGACAGATAGCAAAGGTGGATAAATTATCAACAACAATTAAGAAAGGTTGTTGTTTTAACAGTTGCTTCTGCATACCTTGTGTCTAGAGTTTTTTGCAGTTTACTATTCTGTTGTTCATTGCAAGAGTGAAAAGGCCTTGTTGGTTGAATTTGCGCAGATGACGAATAGTTGTTGTGACAGCTTGGCAATATTGTTCATATGAGACAGCTGCAACAACTGGACAATATTCTTTCAGCTGTGCACCTCGAAGAGTGCATTCGAGGATGCCCTGATCTGTTTCCAGTTTGCATTACAACATATGCTCATAGGCTGCAGCTGTTTCTTGGTTGCAAAAAGAACAAAATGTGGTGCTTTGGATCATTGGAAGCTTGCATTCCGCGCATGTACATTGGAATGGCGATGCAAAAGCATTTTTAATTTTGAGCATTCCATATATCTATTGCAATTTTCAAGATAGGAAATATATGGAGTATGAGATAAGTACAAAAACATAGAAATGGTGCAGGAGTAAATACAAGTTGCTAAGAAGAAAGGGAGAAAAAAATTAGATCTATTGCTAAAAGTATTGGAAACAAAAACTGGGGAAAAAAAGAAACATATATTTTTTTTAAATATTGTAATAGTATAAATGCAAATAGGGTGTTGCAGAAGACATGAGCCTATGCAAATGTTCTGGGACAGTGTTGAGATAAGCTTTTTTTTAACTACAACATAGTTGATTTCATGAATATGGATTAGATAGATAATCTTGTTAATAAAACAGTTGATGTGGATTGTAACAGTTGGTGAAAGCTGACAAGACAAAACATATGTGAAAAGACAAATAGAGTATGTTGTTCTTCCTTTTTTGTTTTTTGTGCTATGAATTAGAAGAATTGTTGCAGCAATTTCATAGTTTAACAGAGAACAATGAAGTGTATCTTTGACCTGTGTCTTAGCTTCAACAATCATAAGCAAATCTTGAATTGCAAACTCGTCATTGAGTGGATCAATAAATGTGGCCTGGGAGGCCTTCATTAGATGGCTGCCTTTTGAGCCTAGTCGAACGATGTTTTTAAATAAATAGAGTGGTGGCTCGTCCTGTGCAAGCTATTGCTGCACTTGTAGAAAGAAGTTTTTATAATTGTCGTTCACTTGAAACTGTGAGAATGAAAAAGAAAAAGTCAGGGAAAAATGTATAAATAATTTGCAATTGACAAATACATATGAACCTAGAGGAAAGTGCAGTTGTATCAGCAATTAACAATGAAACGACAAAAAAATAAAATTAATATGAGCTTTGGAAAGAGCAAAAGCAAGTTGACAGTACAGTTGCATAGTCATTTGGATTTTCGCCATTGCTGATGTAGAAATCCAATTGTTTGTTTTTGTATTCGCATGCAACTACTATAGCAGCAACTGAACCAACAACATATCCCTCATCAGATGAAACTAGCTCGGCAATAGTAGTGTCTGGAGGAAGACAACGTGTTTTACATACTTGATCTATTGTTTCAATGTGACTGAAAGGCAATATTGCTATGGAGTTTATAGCATCTCCATGATCATATTGGCCTCTTTTCTTTAATTCAAATCCAGTAATTCGGACACTTTTACCAGGCAACAAGAAGTTGCCAAATCTGTTGATCAGGTTATCATTCCTGGTAATAGTAATTGTCATGAAACCATGTTTATCTACAAGGTCTGCATGCAAAATCTTTGTCTTCACAGGAGAATTTTGTGTACGATTTTGCGCAGGACCATAGACAATTAAAATATCTCCTTCAAAAACATTCGCATGAGACATAGTACATAAGTCTACAATAGTTGAAGACTGAACAAGTGCTTGCTTTAATCTGTGAACATAAGAAGATGAAACACAGAAAGTAGCAATTAAATTTTGCAACTGTCTGTTGTTGGTAGCTATGTATAGACAATTACATTATTTCTAGGCAAGGACATGGAAAAAAATAGGGATTATGTACAAGAAAATGGCTGAAATAAATTAACTAAGATTTAAGTAGAAGGGAAAAAAATTAAGAAACAGAAATCTAAAAAAGAAAAAAAAAAGACTGGGTTCGATGCAAAGCAAGATCACCTTTTTGGACTGGTTGTTTTTGCATTTGAAATAGCCAATGAGGCTGCTGCGATTGATCCTGTCTCTGCCATGTCTTGTGAAGAAGAGACATTTGCTTCGGCAGATGGGGTGCTCAATGCATATGTCATTGCAGCAATGATCTGCTTCTGGCAAATTTCTTTGTCTTGTGTATTTTTTGTGAATCCGTTTTTTTTTTTTAACCAATTCTGAAAAATGAGCTAGATCTGAAACCATTAGTAGTCACATGCAGAGCATAGATCTTTATAGATATAGACTAAAGCATATTGAATTAGCAAGAATTTTCGAAAGGGATATTGCATTGAG
Source organism: Larix kaempferi (assembly GCA_027924585.1). Lineage (NCBI taxonomy): Eukaryota > Viridiplantae > Streptophyta > Pinopsida > Pinales > Pinaceae > Larix > Larix kaempferi. Next base: position 9,618,628 of record BSBM01000418.1, on the reverse strand, counting down.
TTTTGGCATATAAGAAAGAAGAAACAAATTTGTTCATGTCAACAACCATAATTTAAATATCTATGAATAGAAATACATAAGATTGAGGTTTGTGTGAGTAGTGTTTCGGATTAATCAATAGTCAATGAATAGAATAGAAAAAATTGCAAAGAGTTTAGGTAATTGCATTTGAAATGTAATACTACAAGAGAATAAAACATTGATTCTTGTCTATAAAAACAGACAAAAAGCTATTGTTTGATGTTTACACCTGAAGCAACAGTGTTTTTTTTCCTCTTGTTTTGTTTTTTTCAATTTTTTTTTTTCAAATTATTGCGCATAGTAAATAGTCAATGCATATTAGCCAATGGCCATCACAAAATAATGGGTGGCATGTCAGAGTATGCATGGGGAAAAAGGAAATTGGAGGTTGAAAAAGCAAGGGAATTGGCCAATACGTTGTTCATTGCAAAAGAGAAGAAAGAAGTTAATTGCCAAATGCCAGGTTGCTTTTCTATGCAGATTTTTGCTTGTAGTTTCAAAAATTGAGAATCAATGTCTTTGAAATTTCAAAAACTCAAATAAAAGAAGGCAACAATGATATCATGGATCTATTCTTTGAAATATGCAATGCAAGCAGATCATATTAAATCTAAAGGAATTGATAGAAAATAGCTAAAATGATCAGACCAATATGCGTCTGAGATAGTAAATGAAATTGTATCGAGGTCCAAATTTGTCCAAAAGTGATCGATCATAGAATCATATCTAGTTGTGATATGACTTGTTTTTAACTTCATTTTTTTTGTTTGCATATATGACTGGATTAATTTTTTAGTCATTGTTTCCTTCAACATGTCGATGTTGAAGTCGCCGGCAAGAACAATAGGCATTTTCGTATTATTGTTTTGTGACAAAATGCAATTGAGTGCACAATTGACTTTGTCAAATTCAGTATTTGGTTTGATATATATATTTATAATCTTAATGGTGTTGTTATTAAGTCTAAGATCAAGGACAATTGCCTCAATGAATTTTTCATTGTATGTTGAGGTTTGCAAGATTGGAATCTCTTTTTTGATAGCTATTACAAGACCATGCACCGAATAAGTTGCAATGCATGTGTATTGGTTTGCAAACATTGTGTGCATAGGAGGCGAATGCAAATGAGTTTCTTGCAGGCATAGAATGTGTGATTCTAATAGCTCAGTGTCATGTGCAATGTCCTCAATGTGCAGGACCATACTACGTGTATTAAGTGAACGTATAATAAGATGTTGATTACAGGGAATTGAGTTTAGACCATATTGAAATTCCAACGGTGCATCTTTTATTAATCTACTTGATTCGGCAAGTACTTTTGATGAAACAGTAAAGTTCTTTTGTTCTAATTTGTTTACAAGATAGAGACATTCAATGGTTTTTACACGAGAAAGTGCAGTGTAAACAAGGCCATGCCTTGTAACCCCTTTTGGATCAAATGCAACTTTTTTAAGTGTCAAACCTTGTGCTCTATGAATTGTTCTAGCACATGCCAATTGAATTGGGAATTGTGTCCTAACAAAATTTCTTTTATTGCCAGCGAAGATCTGTGTTGATATTCTTTTGATAGGTGTCCAGGTATGGTTTATAGAATTGTTGTATAGCCAATGCATATTACTACGTGTAAGCGCACCTATCTTTGCACTAGGAAACTCAAGCCAGATAACGTCTGAGCATATTTTGTCGTAGTGCCGGAAAATAGCTTCCGTTCCATTTACAAGCCCATCTTCAATGAGATAGTTTCCACCAATCAATTCAACAAGCAAGTTTTTTTTCAATACAATTGATTGGGGAAGTCGATTTGTTTTTTGCCGTTTGTAATTGAAGTCAGCTTCATCAATTTTGCTGTCATGTGCTATGAATGTGAATGCTTCTATCTCTACATATGACAACATTTTTGCATTGTGGGAATCGACATCTTTGTTCCGATAATACAAGAATGGAAATGTCGGATCAACAGGTGCTGGTCTATGGCAGTGTGCATTTAAATATTGAATATCGCTAGCTGATTGTAGGTTTTTTCTGATTCTATTTAAAATTGATATGAAAATGTCACTTTCTTGTCTAACAATCTTTGTAAGTTCATAATATTTTATATTGTCAAGCCAAAAACTATATGGGAATTTGTTTTGTCGGAAAGTTGGAAATTCAAAAATCCAAGAATCATGTATAGGTTCAACTTGAAATAAATCACCACAGAAAATTACATCAACATTTCCAAATGGATTTGTTGGAGCATGCTTGATTTCGCGCATACATTTGTCTATGTTATAAAGCATATGTGAACCTATTAAAGATACTTCATCAAGCAACAACACTTGAAGTTGATCAAAATCTTTTGTAAGAATATCTAATGTATTTGAACTTAATGGGAGCAAGTTACCAGAATTTAAGGGAAGTTTAAAAGCAGAATGGACAGTGATGCCATCAACATTGTATGCCGCTTTTCCAGTAAGTGCTGCAATGAGGCCTTTTCTTTTCAATGGGTCACTTCCAAGTGCTTTATCATACAACAGAACAAGAGCATTGAAAAGAGCTTTTGCATTATGTGTTTTCCCTGTACCAGCGCTCCCTGTTAGAAATAGGTGTATTGACTTGGAAGGATTGGTTTTTTTCCTAGTAACAATCTCTTTTACTATAGACTGTTGTTCATTGTTTAGGTTTCTTCTTGTTGCAATATATTGTTCCATGTTAGGTAGAAAAGGTTTTTCTTTGAAATTACAAAGGTCTAGGTCTTGTTCTAGCCTAGTTCTTTTTTTATGAACAAGATCATTATGGATATCAATTTTTTGAAAAGCCATGGAATCATACATGGGTTCCGATGTTGCTTCAAAGGAATTAGCAACTTCCAATTGTGTTTCGACAATATCCTTTGCAATGTCAAGATCACCCCATTTGCTTGTTGCTTTAGGGAAGAATGCTTTCTCAACAATTGATACTTGTGACTTGTATTGCTCATATGCTTGTGTCCAAGTTTGGAGCGAATGTGTTAGAAAGTTGTCCAGGTGTCTAAAATGGACAAAGAGCAATAGCTTTTCCCGTGCAAAGTTTTCTGGATCTTTTTCTTGTCTATATCTTATATATCAAATAATGCACGGTCTATTTCTTTTGATTGTTTTTCTGTTTATGAAGCAATAGAAGGAAGCATATTCAGCAAGACTAAGAGTTTCAAGTTCACTAGGACGTTCAATGTTTCTATCTATTATTGAAGGGCAAAGTATGTCTTCAGATTCATCTTATTCTTTTTTCAATAGAGATGGTTTTTTCAAGGCAACAACTCGTTTATTGTCAGGAGCAGTGTTGATGAAAATTGTTTTCCTTGATGATGAATGCAAAGGAAAAGAGAGAATAATATGGACCGCTTGTCTAATTGACTTTTGCTGCATGTTTAAGAGCTTGTTTCCTAATTTGCGTATTGTTTTGAGTTGTCCAGATTTGTTTGCAATTGACTCTTCCTTGATCTTTTTTAATGCCTTTGTCATAGGTCTGTCTAATTTTGTTATATAGGAAGTTACATATGTTGCCGTAGCATAGGCATCTAAAATGAATTGAGCATCATTATTCGCTTGCCACAAATTTGGAATGTTCTTTGCAAATGCATTTATCCAAATATCCGATGGATGTCTTTTTAGCAGCAGCGTAGGTTGCTTAATCAAGGAACGTAATAGCACAATGTAGTTGTCTTTGTCCAAATCCAACTTTTGAATAAATGATTGAAAGCATATGTTTTTTTCATATTGGTTAGATTCAAGAGCAGAAGTAAGGAGCCTTGTTTTCTCATCGAGATTGTTCGGCTCATTGTCAATGGGTTCTAAAATTGTTGTAGCATCGATCGGAAACATAGGAAATCGGAATCTGCAACTAGAACGTCGATGTTTTCTACATGCACGTGTGTGTCGATGGGTTTGAATCTTTTTTAATTCTTCAGTAAGCAAAGAAGAATCTGTTGAAATATATTTATCAACAAAAGTTGTTATTTCATGCTTACTATTTTTACCATATACTGGTGCATTCTCAATCCAAAGAAGACCATGATCATGTTCATTTCCTCTTTGCTGAAATTCGGTTGTGAAAAAGTAATCATTCACGGTTCCAAAGAGGGAGTTGTTTTTCAATATCAATGACTTCATCGAGTTCATTTTGTGTCTATAATAGCGACTGCAAATGACAGGATGCTGTCTAATCAAAGCATCGATATCATTTTGTGAGGGAGATAATGTCAAATTGGAATTGCTTTTTGTTTGAAGATGTTGTAAAGCATTGCACAATGGTTTCCATATGTGTTCTGCAGAAGTGAAGCTAACAAAGAAAGTTGGTGGCCCTAGTTGCCTAACCATTGAAAAAATATCTTTCCTCATGTTTTCAAAATAGTCTGGAGATGTTCGAATAGTTTTCAAGGTACGAAATGCAATTGGAGACTTTACAATGTTCTCAAGACTGTTTTGTGACTTGACATCCTTTGCCTTTAGTTTTTTCCCTTTCAATTCACCTATGCGAATGGATATCCACGCAGCATTAGAAATTTGTTGTATCAATACTTTGACTGTCTTAAAGAACAAGTTTGTAGGATGAGCTTCAAAGGCCATACTTTCATGTTGTAGCTCCCATTGGAATATTTGCTGATGTCGATACCATTTGTAGATGTCATCTGGTCGACTGCATCCATAGAAAAGTGTTGGGAAGTTAAGCTCCTCAGAGAATTTGTCCTGGAAAATGCCTAGAGGCTTTTGATTTTCAGCAGGTGCAATTTCTAGAAGCTTGGTAGACAAATCATCAATAAGCTGTGTTTCAGCATAACCATGGACCAATGTTTCAGTTGTTGCATCAAACTCTGTATCGAAAATGTTGTTGTTGCTTTTATCCGAACTTGTTGAGCTGTTTTCATCGTCAATGCAGTTGTCAAATGGAAAGTCAATGTCCTCCTTCATTGCTAGCTCTGTGAACTTTGTCTCCCAATCAGGAACGATACAAATTTTTTCTAATTTGTAAAGATCTGTAGCACAAAGACTTTTCAATGCAACCATGACAATATTAGGACGCACATTTCTAGTGATGTAAGCATTTTTGTATTCTAATCTTCGTTTTAACATAATTCCAATAGTCATGTCATCATCAAGGTTTCTTGGCAAAACCTTTTGTATCTTGTCCAAAGACGAGGGGACGTTCATAATTGCACCAGTCAAGCCTAATTGAGCTCGCTTGTAACCAAGTTGACGTATTTGGGAAAATGCAATTCTTGGAGAAACAAGGCGTTCTTCCAATGGCGTTAACATATCTACGGATGCCAATGAAGTGTTACGTCGAATGTTTAATGGAACTGCAAACTCAGGAATCCCTCTATTGGACACTTTTTTTTTGCAAAATCTGCAAATGTACAGGCCAAGTGCAAAAGAAGCTGGCATATTCATCCAAGGCAATGAGCTCAATGAAAATAGCATTTGCTCATTGATACAACATATGTCTTTTCTAAAATATAGGCGTTTGCATATGCAACATGCATTCGTGGGTGTATCTTCAATTGATTTTAAATATTGAATTGTGGCTTGTTCTGCTTTTTGTTTTTCCTTTTGTTTTTTGAATGCTTCGATTGCTGCAAGATGCATTTCACTTTTTGTTGAGCGAAGGTTCTTGAATCGTTGCTTTGCATTATGCCTAAGTATATTGATATTTTCATTGCACCAGTGCACATTGATATCAGGTGTGGTTGTTTTCGTGTCCGATATCTTTGTATTTGTTATCATTTGTTTTTTCATTTGACAATGTTTTTGTAAATTGTCATTTGTTTTTTTTTTCCTTGTGTTTCTGCATCTATTGAATATGTTCTATTCACATTATGGCTGGAATCAATTTTTGATTGGTTGATATTGGCTTGTTCTGGTTTTGGTTTTTGTTTTTGTTTTTTGGAGTCTTCCATTGCTGCAAAGCGCATATGACTTTTTGTTGAGCGAAGGTTCTTGAACGCTCGCTTTGCATTTTGCTCAAGAATGTTGATATTTTCACTGGCCCAGTCAGCATTGATATCAGGCATTTTTTTTTTATATCCAATGTCTTTGTATTCTGTATCATTTGTTTTTTCATTTGACAATGTTTCTGTAAACTGTCATATGTTTTTCTTTTTTGTTGTGTTTGTGTATCTGTTGAACATGTTTTATTGATGTTCTGACTGGAGGCAATTTTTGATTGGTTGGTCTTGTTGCTATTATTTCCATCGATATACAGGTCATTTGACATTGTTGTTTCCATGTTGAAAGAACCTATGTCAAAGGTTTTTTTAACTAGTGCATGAAAATGCAAATGACCCTTGCATGCTTCATGTTGCAACAGGAAAATGTCTTTTGTAGATCTTCTTGTTGATTGATATTGTTCCTGAATGTTGCAAGAACATGTGTCCCAAATTGAAATATTTATTTCCAACATCTCACACATCCATTGAATTGCAAATTTACAGCCTTCTATATGTCCAATGCTAAAAGGCTCAGCCAAATTTAGCACAAATGTTTGCCAACTAGAAACAGCGCAAGCTTCATTTACCATAGACAATGGCAAGTATGTAGACAGACATTTCAATGCTCTACTGTCATTCGATTGCATGCAATTGAAGAAGGTTTGGGCTATTGTCTTTCGAAGGCTGCTCATGTCGAAGATGTTAGACAACTTTGAAACCGACTCAAACAAAGAGTCAGAACAATGACCTTGGATGGTTGGGAAGATGTCAAAATCTTGTTGTATAAGTATTTGTCTGAATGTTTCAACCTCTGTGCAAGTCTCTGGATAAGTTTTGTTGAATATGTCAATTGATAATTGCTGAATTGCAATATTTTCAATGACACATGATTTGCAACTTAATAGTGGTTCGAAGTGACCAGCAGAAGGTATATGATCATGAAACAAAATGTTATAGCAGTAACCAGGAAGAGTAGGATTGAAATAGAGATATCTTCTTTTTGTTGAAAAAGACCAAACAGCGACAGGTGCATTCAACCAATTCGCAAACCATTTTATGCAAAATATATCACCCCATAGTCCATGTGCATTGTTATTATTTGAAGGGCAAGCTGACTGAGACATCCGTTCTAGATAAAGGTTCTTGTCTTTTAAACCATGTAGCTGGAACAAATAATCAGGTGAAAGTTCCAAGTCTGATGAAGATATTGCAAGAGGATCTCGTTGAGCCAATTGATGGCAGAAATGATTAACAATTGCTTCTCTTATCTCTATTGATGTGTATCGAAAATGCAAAATAACGGCAAATGAATCGAACAAGCAATCTCCATTTTGGAAATGGAAAGCTTCCAACCGTAGCAAATGATTTTTTGACAATGCAACATCAATTACATCATCAACTTTGTCCTTTGTAGATAAGACTTCTGAAGCACCTAGTTGTAAGGGCATTGATCTCAACATACTGACTAATGAACTAGGTTTAGTCGCTCGAGCTGTAAGTAAGAACATGTAATAGAAAGGAAAAACAAATCAATTAAAGTCTTTGAAATCGAAAATGAAAAATGTAGCAAATTATAAGAATAACAATTTAAGAGGAGACCTGAGCTAGTGCATAAAATTGTCAATCTTCACAACTTCATGAATGCATGTAGTTATTGCATAAAATATTTCTTGACATGATTGACAATGCAATCGATATACAATGCATCGGCAATGATTCTAGATTTGCAATGGTTCAAAATCTGGAGATGTGTTTGGAATAGGACTAGATCTGTATTTGGTTATGGATTTGGAGGCAGGTACATGTAATTTTCCTTTTTTTTACCTGGGAAAAGAGATGGACCCTAGATGTGCTTAGCTTCATAATGGTTCAGGGAGTTTATTCGAGTGTCAATGCTGTCTGATAGCTTGCATGTTGGCGAAGTCCTTATCAGTTCATGGCCTAGCTAAAACCGATAACCACTTTGCCATGGACAACAGCTGGTGGTTGACCTCGTGTCTGGGCACTAGTCAATCAGGCAGGGGTCGTTGTCCATTTCATTGTCAGGTCCTCTCAATGAGCCAACTACTGTAGGGCTCTTGCAGTACTCCTGACAATGAGTTTTAGCACTACTCCCAAGCACTTCCCATAGTTAAGCAACTAGAAATTATTCCGGTTCTGAACATGCAATTGAAATGAACAATACAAATGCAAGGAAAAAATGGGAAAAATTTGAGCCGATTTAGCATTAGGAAATTCTATCATATCAGATATAAGGAACATGTAACAATTAACTAAGTAAATGCCAAAATAATAGAACACTTAGCATTTAATTAAAGCATGTTTGCAAACTTAAAAAAAAAAATCAATGTTTATGGAATGTTTTATAATTAAAGGTAAAACTCGAATCATATTTTTAGATAGGATCAATTTCAAGTTTCGTGTTCCTAGTTTTTCTCATGCTATTGAAATTCAATTGATGACAGATGAAATTGGCATCAAAAGATTCTAGCCGTTTAATCCGCATTAACTCACGACCGCCACAAAGTCAATAGCTGCAAGCTACGTGCTATATGCCATTGGAATATGACTAATAAATCTGTATTAAAATATATTTTTAGATACCATATGTAGTATCTAACATATATGAGCTTTATGAATATAGTTACCATAAATTCTATAGCTAGGTTGATATGTAGTACTGCAATATTGAGTGTGCAGTTTATATGACAACAAACATAGTAATTGCAAGAACAATGCTGATGACAATCATCACAACAATAAGCCTATGTATTATTCCTAATTACCAAGTTGTTTTCATATATGACATATTACAAATACTCTATGTGTTGCCAAAGATATGGCAATGCGATATGGGCAAGGAGAACAGTTATTTACACAACGCATTTTGACAAATAAAGAGGGAATGCAATGACATATACAAGTACTAGTAGCTAAACCTTGTAATTAAGGTGACAGTGGTAAAAATCAGAATAGGATAAAGACGATAGGTTCTTTACTACGCATATGTAGTATGCATTTTATATGACGGCAAGCATAGCAATTGCAATAACAATACTAACGACAACCATTATAACAATAAGCCTATGTATTATTCCTAATTACCAAGTTGGTTTCATATACGACATATTGCAAATACTCTATGTGTTGCTAAAGACATGGCAATGGGATGTGGGCAAGGAGAACGGTTATTTACACAAAGCATTTTGACAAATAGAGGGGGAGTGCAATGACATATACAAGTACTAGTAGCTAGACCTTGTAGTCAAGGTAACGGAGGTAAAAATTAGAACAGGATAAAGATCATAGCTTGTTTGGCACATATATGTTATAAAGGAGTTGCACATGTTGTACACAACATTACAAATGTCAATAACCATGGCATGTTCAATCATTCATTTATGACATAAGTTGAATGGAAAACCTAAATCGATAGCTATGTTTTTTTCATTTTCAAGGTGGCTTTTCTGTGCTTTGTTCAAGTTATTTAATACAAGGTATGACCTGGGTTGTCCTGCATATGCACAGGTTTTGGCATTGTGGTTTTAGCAACTGTGGAATTTTTGTGGGTCGTCCTTTCGCTTTTGTGGGTGCCAGTGTGGAAAGAGGCTGGCTGCGGCAATACTACATTTCCACAATTCACTTGTCATTTTCATAGTCCAGATGTCAAATTCAGCGGCAATCGCAGGCTTCTTCTGGTCCAATCTCAAGGCGGTTTTTTTGGTGCTTAGTTCAACGTGTTTAATGCAAGGTATGAGCTGTGTTGTTGTTCATATGCATAGGATTTGTGTCGTTGCAAATCATAACCAAAACAAGTGCAATGTCGATGACATCGGCACCTAGTGGCTGTTGCAAGTGTATGCTCTTCCATGAAAGCAGATCGCTTCTGCAAGTGTAAAGAATTTGGTTGTGGGCGAGCAAAAATTCATGATCACAAATTTATGTTTGGCATTTTTCCCAGTATGGCCGGCTGTAATTTATGGTGTGTTTCGGGTGGTTTTATCAGCGATCTCGGTTCAGGCAGCTGTAATTTATGGCGGATGTTTGGTGCTTCTACCAGTGTTTTATGACAGATTATTTCTGACTTTATTGACATCATCGGTTCAGAATTCTCTATCATTTTCAGTTTTAGTGTTTGTAAATTCAAAAAATTGAGAATGGGCTTTATCAATGTTGTTGTTGAATAGATCGGATTCATAATCATAGTTTTCCAATTGTAAAAAGTGCTACAAGTAGTAAAAGATAACTTGTTCAAGAATCATGGAATCTAAGCAACAACTAGGTTGATCCCTGCACATAGAAAGCGAAGAAAACAAAAATAAAAATGAAGAAAAAATTCATGAAATCATAGGTGAGAAAGCTAAACCCATAGCTATGTTTTTTTTGTTCTGAAGGTGGTTTTCCTTTGCTTCATTCGAGGTGTTTAATGCAAGGTATGGGCTAGGCTGATCTTCATATGCATAGGTTTCAGTGCTATGGTTGTAGCAACTGTGTGATTTTTGTGGGTTGTCCTTTCGCTTTTGTATGTGCTAGTGTGGAAAGAAGTTGCCTATGGAAATATTGCGTCTCCACAGTCCACCTGCCGTTCTCGTAGCTCAAATGTCAAATTCGATGGCAATGCCAGAGTTCCTATGGTCCAATTTCAAGGTGGTTTTTTGCTGCTTAGTTCAGGGTGTTTAATGCAAGGTATGCGCTGGGCTACTCTTCATATGCACAGGTTTTGTGTTGTTGCAAATCATAGCCGAAGCAAATGCAAGGTCAATGACATTGCCACCTAGCAACACTTCAAAGTGTATCTTCTTTCATGAAAGCAGAATATGAACCTGCAACAGGAATTGCTTATAGACTCAAATAATTGACAATGTGCTTTAGCAATGTTAGAGTTGTTTACATGGGACTAATAGCCATATTTTTCCACAGCTAGAAAGCACTAAAGATAGTAACAGATGATTTGTTGAAGAACCATGGAACCCAAATAGCAACTAGCTTGATCCATGTATGGACAGAGTGAACAAAACAAATTAAATGTCAATGACATTGCCACCGAGTGGCTTTTCCAACTGTATCCTCTTCCATGAAAGCAGGATATGAAGTTGTAACAGAAATTGCTTCTAAATTCAAATAATTGACAATGTGCTTTACCAATGTTAGAGTTGAATAGATCAGACTAGCAACCATATTTCGTCACAACTAGAAAGCATTAAAGATAGTAAGAGATGACCTCTTGAACAACCATGGAACGCAAGCAGCAACTAACTTGATCCATGTATCAACAAAGTGAACAAAACAAAAAACAAAAAATGATGAAAAAATGCATGTAGTCATAAGGCAGCCACATTTTAAGAAAATAGAATAAGAAATATATATATATATATTAACAGATCAAGGTCGATTGAATCATTGAAAGGAAAATTGATTAGTAAAACTTCTAGCTATTGCAAATCACAAGTCAAAGCACACACTAAATGTTAATAGCAAATTGATTAATAAAGTACAACTAGAAGCTACTAAAGATAGTAAGGGATGACTTGTTGAAAAACCATGGAACCCAAGCACCAATTAACTTGATCCATGTATGCACTAAGTGAAGAAAAGAAAAATAAAAATGATGAAAAAAAATGTGTGAAGTCAAAGACCGGCTCCATTTGAAGAAAATAGAATAGAAAATATACCTATACATGTTGATGGTTCTGTTTCAATTAAATTATTGAAAAAAAATAAATATCCAAAATGGAAATAAGAAGTAAAATTTCTTATTTTTTATCCATGAATTGGGTCTGCTGCAAAAAGCAGAGGTCGAGGTATTCGCTGCTCCTAGGACAGCCCATAGCCGATTTTGTGCCAGGCTTTTTGTTTTAAAATAACCGATGCATATTCCTTGAGGAAGCCAGAGTTTTCATCGCTCTTTTGTCTTTTGCATGTTTAAAGCTGCCGTAAGTTTGGCAGACTCTGTTCTTGGCCTTTAGCAGCCCTATTAACCCTAGGCATAGCTTGTGGCAACTTCCAGCAGCCCTATTGAAGACATGCTATAGGTACAGCAGTCTGTAACAGGTCCTCTTTTATGGACACGATTTTTTATACAGAGTCTGTCACAGAGTTTGTACACATCCAAAGGCTCCAACAAATCTGGAGAAGGGATGTACAAGTCACCACAGCCCAGCAAAAGATCATGACACTGTCAGCTGTGTATACACCAGTGAACAATAACATCACATGCTTGTACATGCTGACTAGTGGTAATTTGCAGCAGCAACCAACTTTGAGAGAACCAACAATTACAAATAGTCTAAGTATAAAGACATTACACAAACGAACAAATTGCCCAGTCTAAACTCTGAATTCTGTATGAGTGTAGATCAAATTATTTCAATTTTCATTACTAATGTATCACATTCATTTGATGGTGGTAGATATTTGATAATGAGCCAATCTTCAAAGACCAATCTATTTACCTCCATCAATGTAAATGAGAAGGATGTGAGATCTTTGGGCTGTCCTATTTTTATTTGTGTCTCATCAACAATAATAAACTGCTATTTATTTATATCTTCTAAATTTGTGAAGACATGCATTCTGTCATGTCGCAACTTCTGCTGCCAAATTTTAAAATTCTAACACTTACCGTCTCCCAGGTTTTGAAGATGGAACCTGGTGACAGCCTAGCAATGTACCAGAAGCAATGTACGCAGATTCTCAAAAAGGGAGGGTTCCCAAGAAATGCCTTATTGCAAGGGACCATTTTGCAAATGAGTCCCAACCCAATGGCAGCACCCAAGGATTCTTCCACGTTCTTGACACCGCAAAAAAAAATAAAAGCAGGAAAAATTTGGTTTTTTTATTTGCTTCGTTTGATTAAGCAATGAACTCTGCAATAGACTTTTCAAATAGTTATCAACATTTATTACAGCTATTCACAAACAATTTCTCAATACACAAGGCCAAACTGTTGCATATCCTAGAGGTCTTGGAAGCTAACATATCAGCCATAGCTTTTGCAAAAGAAACAACTACAAATCTTGAAACATTTAAATACAGTCTAAAGTCCAGCAAACAAGCACCCTGTTGTAACCACTAAAACTGATGTCACATGGCAGATAGTTTAGGAATAAAGAGTCTACACAAATGAATAAATTGCCTACTATATACTTTGAACTCTATATAAGAATAGATGAGATGATTTCAATTTTCATCAGCAAGACACCATATTCATTTCATGGTCCTAGATATTTGACAACCAGCCAATCTTCAAAGCTTCATCTATTCACTTTGATCAATGTAAATGAGAAAGGTATGACATCTGTGAATTCCCTTGTATTTGTTTATGTTTAACCAGCAAGAATAAATCACTATTTATTTATATCTTCTAAATTTGTGGGGGCATTGGTTTTCTCATGTCCCATCTTCTGTTGTCCTCTGAAAATTGGACACAGCAGGTCCCCAAAACCCATTTCCCTATTGTCTTACTTTCAAGAAACATGGATTCGATAACTAAAGCTAGACAGAAAGCATTGTCACTGCTCCAAGCATACACAATCAGGTCTCTGTTTTCGAAAATTAAACAGAGGACATGAGTCTGTACTTCCACAAAGAATGGAAAGCACATGGTTTTTTCCTATTCTTAATAACAGGAAAAGGCAATGTTTTGTACTTCCAAGCATACACAGAGAAGCTAGATTCCAGTTGTTTGGCTAGAAAAGGTTTTGTCCTTCCAGCCATATAAACAGAGCTTAGATCTCAATAATTTGATCAGGAAAATGTATTTTGCAAAACTGAACCATGTATAAAGCAAACAAAATTCGTTCAAATTTCAACACTTGCAAAAATGCACAAACATGAGTAATCCCAGGTGTTTACAAAACGCAGAAACATGAGTAACCTCAGATCTTTGCAAACTGCCTCAAAAAAATATAAGCACACTCAACCTGCTGACATGATATGCATAACTCTCTGAATTTGCGGGGGCATGGGTTCTCTCATGCCCCATCCCCTGCTCTTGCCCAAAAATTGAGTACAGTAGGTCCCCCAAACTCATCCCTCTACTCTCTTACCTTGAAGGGACATGGATTTGATAACTAAAGCTAGACAACAAGAATTGTCAACGGCCCAAGCATACACAGGCAGCTTTCTGTTTTAGAAAATTAAACAAAGGAAATGAAGCTGCACTTCCAAAAAGAATGCAAAGCACACAGTTTTCGCAAATTGTGTCAAAAAAACATAAGCACATTCAACCTGTTGACATGGTATGCATAACTCTCCCAATTTGCGTGGCGATGGCTTCTCTCATGTCCCATCTTCTGTTTTCCCCCAAAAATTGAGCACAGCAGGTCACCAAAGCTCATTCCTCTACTCTCTCACCTTGAAGAAACATGGATTTGGTAACTAAACCTAGACAGCAAGCATCGTCATCGACTCAAGCATACACAACTAGCTTTTTGTTTTAGAAAATTGAATAAAGCAAATGAACCTATACTCCCAAGAAGAATCAGAAGCACTCAGTTTTCTCCCGTTGTCAATGAAAGAAAAAGACAATGTTTTGTACCTCCAAACATATATAGAGAAGCTAGATTCCAGTTATTTGATCAGAGAAACTTTTGTCCTTTCAGCCATATACACAAAATTAAGATTTCAATAATTTGATCATAAAAATGTATCTTGTAAAATTGAACCATGTATGAATCAAATAGAATCTGTTCAACTTTCAACATTTGCAAAATGCAGAAACATGAGTAACCTCAGGTCTTTACAAAATGCAGAAACATGAGTAGTCTCAGGATTTTGCAGGCTACTTGAAAAAAACATAAGCACACTCAACCTGTTCATATGTTATGCATAACTCTATACAAGGACCAAAATTTACATTTCACAAAGAATATCTTGCAAATATCCAAGAAATACAGAGAGTTTGAGAAATATGATGAGTCCAACGAAATCAGAATCTGAAACTCAAAATTGTATTTTCATTCCAAGGGAAATGGATTTGGATGATCCAGATATCCAAGCACTGGCAGACTAACTCACCAAAGAGTATTGGCATTATCGATGCAATATGGAACCCAACTCACCAAAGGGCAACTTTTTGTTTTGGTTTTATTATTATTTTTTATAATGGATTTTTTTAATGGAATTGACAATTTTTCGGTTTTGTCAATTTTGACTTTTAATCATATCCCAGGCTCGAGTGTCACATTTGCCATTTTGGAAAGCCTTAACTTGAGACCACTCAGAATGACACAGTTTCGGAGATCCGACTTTCACAACTAAAAAGAGCTTGCCCCAAATGTTACAATGACTGTAGATCTATGTCCCAGAACTATAGCAACCACCAGATCTACATGATTAGTTACCAATTCGTAGACAGGTGTAAGGCCAATCCTACCCATTGAACCAATACTATAAAGTATCAATATTGTCCAATGCTGATAAAAAATGAAGGCTAAAGCAGCAAACAAGTCTAACATAAAAACATTGTCACCATGCTCATCCATACATAACTCAATAGATACATCAATAGAGAATGAAAAGAGGGGAGCAATAAAACAGAAAATAACTACAAATTTGATCAATTCGATTCAAGCCCTGTTGCTCTAAATTACACTATTACAATGTCATGGTATGGTTTAAGTACAGAACCGAAAGATCAATTATGTTCCGCAAAGAAGCAGATCAGATCTTCCCTTATCAAAACAAATCAGATCTAACTTCCAAACTGTTCTAATTGACTGATTTACACTATATTTGGAAAAGTTGTCTTCTACATGGCCGAGAGACACCACAAAAAAACTGGGTCCTCCTCCAAGTGGATTACACTGGAACCCTATTAATTAAAATTTTAATGCTTAAAATAAAGAGACAATGCTGCTGCATGAAGGCCTGACATCCATAATCATCCATAGACAAACATCAAGAGACATAATAACACATACCACTAGCATCTATCAACAACACTTCAACATGAAGCAAAGTTCTAGCATCGAGAATCTGAAGACACAAACCAGGTTCACGAACTTGTAACCGCCACTGAAAGTATGACAAAAATCAGATGCAGACATGCATGCGAAAATGGGGGAGGACAGAGTGGGGGGAGAAGCGGGGGAGGGACAAGCTATAAAGAAATCCTTTTACAGATTTGTGACGGATGGCAGAACAAATTCACATGCTTTGATGACCGGTAATGGAAGTAGCAGCAGCACTTTGGGCATAAGACATAAATCAGCCACATAAATCTGCAATCCTCACTGAAAATGTGACAGAAATCACATGCAGGCACCCATGTGAAAATGAGGCGGTGACAAAGTGTAAACAAACAAAGCTCTCTACAAGTTTGTGGCAGGTGACCAAACAAATTCACATGCTAAATTATTCTAGAACCCTATTGATTAAAATTTTAGTTCTTAAAATAAATAGACAATGCTTCTGCATGAAGAGCTGACATCCATAATCATCCATAGACAAACACCAAGAGATATAATCCAGAATCTGAAACTCAAAATTGTATCTTCATTGCAAGGAAAACGAATCTAGATGATCCAGATATCCAAGCACTGGCAGACTAACTCACCACAGAGTATTCAGATTTTCGATGGAATATGGAAACCAACTCACCAAAGGGGGACTTTTTGTTTTCGTTTCATTATTATTTTTTAAAATGGATTTTTTTCAATGGAATTGACAATTTTTGCATTTTGTCACTTTTGAATTTTAATCATATCCCAGAGTCGAGTGTCACATTTGCCATTTCAAAAGGCCTTAACCTGAGACCACCCAGAATGACACAGTTCCGGAGACCCGACTCTCATGACTAAAGAGAGCTTGCCCCAAATGTTACAATGACTATAAATCTACGTCCCGGAACTATGCAGACCATCAGACCTACATGATTAGCTAACAACTTGTAGACAGGTACAAGCCCAATACTACCCACCGAACTGATACTATAAAGTATCAATGTCGTCCAGTGCTGATAAAAAATGAGGGCTAAAACAGCAAACAAGGGCAAGATAAAAACATTGTCACCATGCTCATCCATACATAACTCAATAGATACATCAATAGAGAATGGAGAGAGGAGAACAATAAAATAGAAAATAACTACAAAATCGATCAATTCGATTCAAGCCTTACTGCTCCAAATTGCATGATTACAATGCCATGGTGTGATTTAAACACAGAACCGGAAGATCAATTATGTTGCACAAAGAAGGGGATCGCATCCTGCCTTATCAAAACAAATCAGATACAATTCCTAAACTGTTCTAATTGCATGGCTTACACTATATTTGGACAAGTTGTCTTCTACATGGCTGAGAGAGATCACAAAAAACTGCGTCCTCCTCCAACTACATTACTCTAGAACCCTATCAATTAAAATTTTAATTCTTAAAATAAAGAGACAATGCCACTGCATGAAGTAGTGACATCCATAATCATCCATAGACAAACGGCAAGAGACATAACAGCACATACTACTAGCATCCATCAACCACACCTCAACATGAAGCAAAGTTCAAGCATCAAGAAGCATCAAGAATCCCAAGGCACAAATCAGGTTCACCAACCTGTAACCGCAACTGAAAGTGCGACAAAAATCATATGCAGGCATCCATGTGAAAATGGAGGCGAGGACGGTTGCAGGCTTGTGACAGATGATAGAAAAAATATACATGATTTGATCGCTGGTAGTGAAAGTAGCATTAGCATTTTGGGCATAAGGCATAAATCAGCTACATTAACTTGCAATCCTCATTGAAAGCATGACAAACATCACATGCAGACACCCATCTCAAAACGAGGGGCCAACGAAGTCTAAACGAACAAAACCTTCCACAACATTTTGGGCATAAGGCATAAATCAGCTACATTAACCTGCTATCCTCACTGAAAGCATGACAAACATCACATGCAGACACCCATCTCAAAACGAGGGGCCAACGAAGTCTAAACGAACAAAACCTTCCACAGTTTTGTGGCAGGTGACAAAACAGATTCACATGCTTCGAAGACTAGTAGCAAAATCAGCAGGAACAACTTGGCCATGTCAATTTTCAACATCTTTCCTTACAAACGAAATGAAAAATGTTGATTGAACTACTAGATGCACAACAAAGCAAGGAGTTGTCGTCCCACCTGCCAAGAATAGTCGACAACTTTGTGTAGTGGACCAAGGACCCCCGATTCCAATGCCCACAAGACCAGGTCAATGCAATCGCCGACAGCGTGTCCGGGATTGCCGGCTCCACTTGGGCAATTTATGTGTTCCTGAAACCCTTCTTCCATGCTCTCGGCATGTTTGGGCCCCTTCTTAAAAAATTCACTTCCTATTTCGTATGCCCATTCAAGGGGGAAAAACACGACAATTATTCGAACCTATGAACACCATCAACAACCAGAACACAACAAACGGCCTAAACCCTGCATTCTAAAATGAAACGAAATTCGTCAATTCTCCCAGCAAAAACCCTAAACCCTGTCTTTTCCTTTCACTCAAAAATTCATCTCCTGCTAACAAAATCAACCTCCTATTCAAATTTCAAAGCTTTAGTTACTATGTTCACTTCGTCTGACAACACCACGAAGGAAAAAATAAACAGACCTTAGCAAACAACACCAAAAATACCCTTGTCGCATGCTCATTTAACGCGAAAAACAGAACAATTATTCGAAGCCATGAACACCATTAACAACCAGAACACAACAGAGGGTTCCACACATGTTTTTCATCAAAGCGACGGTAAAGAACAGGAAGACACATTCTAAAACGAAACCAAATCCGATAATCCTTCCAGCAAAAACCCATAAACACTGTCTTTTCCTTTCACTGAAAAATCGAACAAAAAACATGCAAATACATACCTATTCCACCGAACCAGCAACGAGACCTCAAGCAGGCGGAGAGCAACAGCTGCAGATATCGCCGAAACCGAGTAGCCAACACCAGAACTGAAAACGATAGAGAACTCTGAACCGGTAATGCAGAAAAATTCACAAACAACCCGCCACAAAATGCCGATAAAAGGACCAAACACCCACCATAAATCACAGCCCAAAACCCGCCATAAGTCACAGCCGGGCATGCCGGAATAAATGACAAACATAAATTCTCCATCGCCAAGTTTTTCCCACCCACAGCCAAATTCTTTGCACTTACAACGACATTTACTCCCACAGGCTCACACCGGCACCTGCAAGAGCCGAAGGACAACCCACACCGGCATCCAGAGGAGCCCAAGAACAGCCCACACACACGAACGAGAAGCCCAGAACAACAACTGGCTGATGAAACCAGAAGAAACCCCCGCACACGACTGATAAAACCAGACCAAACCCCCGCATTAAACACCTCGAAAAAACCGCGGCAAAACCACCTCGAACAATGAAAACTGCCTTGGTTATAGCCTCCGGAAACCACGTGCCGTGACGCCATCCCGCCGCCGCCTCCTGGGCCACAGCGCCCGAGGATCGCGTCACCGCGCACGGCGCCAATCAACAGCCAACAAAATAGCCCGTCGATAATTAAAATAAACAACATTTTCTCCAAGCCTAATGTCAACTATTGCCTCCACCGCGTAATAATAAAACCAGACGTCAACTAATGCCCCCAACCGATTCATATATGTCGAGGACATAATAATTATATTATAGAAAATTAGCAAGATTATTTTACAATAATCAACCAACATTTAAAATAATAATAATTAAGTGACCATATAAAAAAAACCATATATTTCAATAAATTTATAGACATATTCTTGTAAGATATAAAATTGTTTTTTTTCATGTTACACATCAAAAAAATCTCCATAAATAGATCATAAGATAATCAAGTACCTTTAATGTTTTGAATGTTCTTAATTATATTTCTTAGGTTTTACTTTTGAAGAACATTAAAATAGTTTTTAAATAAGAAGTTAGAAATTGTTATTTTAGTTGTATTGAGCGGAACAAAGTTTTAGCAACGATAAAGAGATGTATCATTTAATTATCCACGTGCATCATTTAATTTTCCTTTTTAGTATTAAGTAAAAAATTAAGTTATTTTTATAATTTATAGTATTAAGTAAAAAATTGAAGTTATTTTTATAATTTATTTAAAATATACATTTTAGATTTTTAATATTAATTATGTTATTTAAACAATAAATTAATATAAATTTATTCTTGGAAGAGAGATCACTATTTTTTCACATACATAAAAAAAAAATCTATAGGTTATATAAATTTTGAAATTTGATAAATCTAAAGTTTAAATTAATTTAATATACTTTCAAGTTTTTATTATTCAATTAAATTGTGCATTAGATTAATTTGTATGTTAACATGAATAATATAAATATTATAATTAATTTATATGTTTACTTGAATAATTTGAATATCAAATTATAATATTAATATTAATTTGAATATTAACATCTAACATAGATTCACTTAAACTATGTGATTAAGTTTCAAGATGAATTCAATATATGCATACCTGTAGTGAAGTATTGTATTTTGTATTTTATATTTTTTTAAATGTATGACTATATTTTTATAAACATTTATAAATTTAGAGTTTAGATTAACATTGATATGAATTGCCAAGGAAAAACATTGATATGAATTTAAAATTATTATTTTTTATAAAAGAAAAATAAATATAATGTCATGTTACAACTTACAAACATTAAATATAATATCAACTCACAATTAAAAAATTATATATTAAATTAAGAAAAATAACTATAATTAAGAAATATGTGAACAATTTAAATTATGCAAATTGATATTGTAAAGATTGTAACTTGCTTTAAACAATAAAAAACAACTTACATTTTGCTACATAAGTGAGTAGCAACTCATCTTTAGGTTTCAATGATTTTGGTTCGAAACATTGATAACAAAAATGGCTAGTGCGAAATTCCCGAAAAATGGTTGTGATAACTGTAACACCTCGTTTTGACATTACTACTTGAACTACTATTATATGTTGTATTTGGTTGATTGTGAGACTTCGTCGGTTTGACGACACGGTGGACATATGGTTCTATTATTTTGCCGATATATATGTGTGTGTGTGTGTGATGTTAGTATTATGATTGGTAGTCATGTTTAGATATGTATCATGTGTTAATTATGTTTCATATATGCAAATTACTTAATGATGGGTACGTGGATACCGTTATAGTTATATGTCGAATTAATGAATGTTATGCCAGGTGCATGGTGAATAAATGAGTTTATCGTTGTTATGTTATAATGAAATATATGTATACATGTCAAGGATTTATGCACAATATTCTATATTGTATGTCAAGGACTGACTTACAGGTTGAAACAGCTAAGTGATAGCTGGATCCTATGCGGTGGGAGGATCTCAGGGACATGGACTTCGAAAGATAAAATGGTATGCGAGTGATGCATTATTTACTTTCATGTGGTTATTATGATGTTTATTATGATCTATATTATGACATGGGTGGGGTAGGGTTTCAGGAAACTCAACCGCCCAGATTGGTTATATGATGACAAACCAAGTACAAGTGCAACGCTGTTGTTATGTCGGGTAGACATAGTCCCTTGTTCCATTAGGGGGGTGGAGGCTTTACCCACCGTTTATCCCCGAAACCCAAAGTCATGGGAGGGTTGTGCTACGCTGCGCTCCCCAAGGTGTGTGATGATGACTGGTGGTTTCCTGCTGGGGAAGCTTGGTCGATGTAGTCGACACTTCTGCTTACGGGTTCTAGCTAGAACCGGTCATGACTTGACATTTCAGGGTAGTCCAATAGAGGACGAGATAGGATGTGGAAGTTAGTAATGATGTAGGTAGATAGGTGTAGCGTGAAGTAGGGGTGAAAACAAGATTTAACTGTATATTTGTAAAACCCTGATTGAATATCTATCATAACTCAGTAATGTATGAATTATCATTACTTAATAAGATTTCAGTTAGTTAATGGATTGTACCTTACAAACTAAGTTAAAACATGTGTTAGTAAACAATAAGTTTCGTGATTATAATTGATATGTGTGAATTATTACTGTTAGTGTACTTACGCGAGGTATGTAAGCAGTAGCTACGCTTACATAACTCGCCTACATATTTATAAATTGTGTAAAATATTGTTGAATAATGATGTTAATTATTGTGATTTAGTAATTAACTATTGTTGATCAATGTTAATAATGATGATTAATGCTAACAATGTAGATTAATGTTAATTACTATCAATTAAGGTTACTAATGTTGGTTAATGTTAATTATTATACATTAATAATTAATTATTGTTAATTAATAAATAAGTTATGGTTAAAATTAGGTAGTAAATAATGCAATCTGGTTAGTAATGCTTAATTGAATATATGAGTTATATATTGAAATATTGTGTGGATGTGTTGTGATTCTAAATGATCACTATGTACATGTTTGTGCTTAATTAATAATTAACTTAATATTTATGTTAAGTTATTCAATTAATGGTTATTAAATCAGTAAATAGGTATTAATAAGGATTGGTTGTTGTTAACCACATTACTATCAACTTGACTAATAAATGTTAATTAAAGGATGAATTATAATAGCTCCATCCACGGTGATTATGATTAATTATAATTAATTAGGGTTAATTATGATTAATTAGGATGTGGTATTAAATTATTATGATCAAATATGCTTGAGATTTATAAATAAACATTATTAATTAAAATATGAAATTGGGTGTTGTATTAGTCAACAAACAAAGAATGGTATTAATGAGGATAAGTTCGTATTTAATATGAAACCTGTGGTTGGTAGGTGACCCCAACCCATACATTAAAATAAAATTTATTAATTATAAATTGATTGGGGCCCATACATTAAAATAATATTATTAATTATGAATTGATGGGGGATGGGATCAAGGAAGGACCTTGAGGGAAAACATTAATTTTGGGATAAGGCTATTAATTGCAGGGAGTAGAATTGACAAAACACGGGGGGTAAGGGGGAGAAGGAAGGAGGAAGGAGGGATCTTTTGACCTTACAGTTTTTTTGGAGAATTTGGAAAGCAGAGATATAATTTTTAGAGCAAAGCTGAAAGGGAGTTTTGCTAGAGAATTTTCTGAAGGGATATAACAGGTTGGCTTGTACTCGGTTTGGGCTCAGGGGTCCAAAGGGGTACCTTTGGAGCTGGGTAGTCGGCGAGACCTCGCCAGTTGATAGGGTGGCAAAACTGTTTGGGCTGGTTGAGTTTTCAGATAAAGGTTTTGGTTGTAGGGAAATAGCGAAGCATTCAACAAAAGGGAATAGCATGGGACAGCAACAAGGGTGGATCTACTAGCTATTGTGAGGTAATTTTCAATCAAGTATATAATACATTTTTAACTCTGTTTAAATTTTTACTTCTAGTTAAGAAATAAGAAATATGATATGCTGATACACCTGCACAAACATAAATGGTTAAAAATAGATAGTTAGAAATAGGTATAACAAAAAATATATATATATATATATATATATATATATATATATATATATATGCAGCAAACTGTAAGAATAGATGTTATTGTTTTTACAGACCTGAAATTGAACACGAACAGATAGAACAAAAACAAAAAATGACATAGAACAGAAACAGAAAAAAAAAATGATTAGTTTATTGATAACCTGAGATTAGCAAGGACCGGGGTCTTACACATGGTATCAAAGCCATGGTTCCAAATTCAGAACCAGAAGGCTCACGTAGTGAAAAGACTTACCCTACTGTAAACTATATGCTAACTAGCATGAAAATTGCAAAATGATAAATAGCATGTAAATTTCCAAATGATAAATAGCATGTAAATTTCCAAATGATAACCAAAAATCTCTTAAGGGGAAAAGTACGAAAATAAGTGGGGAGCAACCTAAGTCTTGAAAAAAAAAATTACACATGCAAAAGAGAGACAATAAATAATTAGTGAATTTGCTATACTTACTAATATAAAGATAAACGTTAGATGTTAGACATATATAGATATATATAAATATAACAAATTTTGCTACTACAATTTTATTTATGAGACATATAAACAAATTCTTGTTTTGTGCATACAAAAGAATAAGTTTTATAAAAAAAGGTAATTTTATATATAGATAAAAGGGAAATTATATATGTATATGGACAATAATTTTAATTTTAATTAAAATTTAAAAAAAAAAAATATTTTTAAATTTTAAATTGGGATTTATAAAAAAAAAATATAGAACAAAATCATAATATTTATTTATAGATATATATAAATGAGAAACACGAAAAAAATAAAAAATAAATAACATAGTGCAAATTATATTATCTATATATAAAGGTAAAAAACTTTTATATATGACCAACTTTTTCTCATATATATATATATATAATGAATTCTATGTACATATATAAACCGAAATTTATATATGGGAACAAGAGTTTTATTAAAAAAAAAACTATAAAGAAGAAGTACGTATATTAATTTATATATATATATATAAACAACAAGAAACTCTAAATTTTCTTATATATATATATATAATGAATTCTATGTACATATATAAACCGAAATTTATATATAGGAACAAGAGTTTTATTTAAAAAAAAAACTATTAAGAAGAAGTACGTATATTAATTTATATATATATATAAACAACAAGAAACTCTAAACTTAGTTTAAATTTAATTTATTAAAACCAATTAGAAGAATGAATGACTCGTATATTTATAAAAAAAAAAAAAAAATCATAGACAGAGTAAATGGCTAACCACCATTAACACCAGATTTATTATAGAGACAGAACATTAAAAATGAAACCAAACATAATCATCTGAGAAACAATTGTACATAATCATATGATAAACTAAACTATTATTGACTAATTAATATCATGCACTTCGTCACACCATATCGAGCCCATCGAGAGCATGTATTATTATAAAAAAAAAACCACAGGAATATGGCCTACATTAAATAAAAAAAAATGAGATTTGAAATTTTAAATCAAAATTGAAAAAAAAAAATAGATATATAAATAAAATTTAAATTTTAAAAACAAAACTATTAAAAAAAATGATTTATAACAAAAAAAAAAAACTTGTAAACGTTAAAATACGAGCTATATGACCGTGAAAACAAAAAACAAATTATTTGAAATAGTTGTAAACAAAAAATATATATATATATATATAATGAAAATACAAATAATTTTTTTTTTTTGCGTTCGAACTGTTTTGGGCCAAGCCCAAGGGCTGCGGCCATGGGTGGCAGGCCAGCGACCAAGCTTGAAACGTTGGTCTGCGGCCAGGCTTGTAGCCTTGGCCCGCGGCCTCGGCGCAGCCAAAGGGGTTGCCAAGCTTGCGGCCTTGGCCCACGACCGCGGCACAACCAGAGGGGCTGCTAGGCTTGCGACCTTGGCCTGCAGCCTCGGCGTAGCCAGAGGCACGGCCTCAGCCAGTGGGGGAGAGCCTTGTTATGCAAAGTGGAGAAGGAGGGGGTGCCCAGCTGGGTTGTCGCCGCTCCTAGCTCCAGGAAAAAAAAAATCATTACAAAAAAAATAAAACCTTCTGAGTAAGTAAATCAATCTTCGGAAACTGTCTCTAAATCTCTTTTAACTAAGCAAAATAAATTTTTCAAACAAGCTTCCCCGTGCCATTAAATTTAACTCATGCTGCCATTGATAAGGCCGTCCAGCAGTCGCAGGGCGTGGCCATGGAAGCTCGACCAACAGCCTGTGCTGCGGCGAGCATGTAGTCCGCCATAAAAAAAGAAAAAGGAAAAATAAATAAATATATATATATATATATGAATAAATACATATATGGTTTGCGCTCAAGCGACAGAAGGAATTTTATACCTTCAAGGAGAGGCCTGCACACAGGGAGTGAGTTGCATCCTTATCAAGCCATCTATAGTGCACCTTGCTGAGAACTCCGAAGATATCAATGTTTCCATACTTAGTGGTTCTCCAAAAAAAAAGGGAAGGCTGCACATTCACCAGATCTTACACAATCTCATTACCATTGCAGACAATCCTCCACCAATAACCTCAGCAACCAAAGCGGCTTGGCGCTCTTCAAATATTGACAGTGCAATAGCCATTCCTCCTTTAAATTTCACTTGGGGAGAGTCTAGCAGTGATTCAAACCCGGGGCACTGCTACATCATTAAGTGTAGTGGGTCGCTAAGCACTTTACTCAGTATCAGAAAAAATAAATGGGGATAGTAACTCCCAAGTCTACAAACCTAGAAACTGACCCTTCAAAGGAAACCCAATTCCCACTAGTATCACTACGCCGATCCATAAGGGGCTAAGTCGTACTCTGCCTGTAACACGCTGAAGATTAAGCCATGGAGCTTGGTGGGGCTGTTGCACTGAGTTGCAGAGCGAGCTCCTAGAAAATTCAGTGGAGGAAAATGGGGAAGGGTTTAACCCTTGGTTGTTTTCCTGTTGAGTGGGATACCCACATGAGGACAAGTGGGCCTCATGCAAGGCTAAGGTGGGTCCATGAAGATCTTAGGGTTAGGTTATTATTTTAACAATTTATAATTATTTAAATTTTGTAATGGTATAAATTGTTAAATACTTAATTTTATTATCATAATTCAATATTGTGGACTATTTGAATGTTAATTATTTAAAGTTATATTTTCGTTGAAATTAAATTTGGCTAAATTTTATTAGCACAATTATCAAATTATTTAAATTTTAACAAAACGATAATTCCATTTTAGTATTATTACATGAATTATAAATTAGAATTAATAATTAATATGAATTATGGTTTAGTTTTATAACATATATATATATCATTAATTATTAAAATTAATTAAGGTTTACATCTCATGTTAGGATTAGTAAAATTCTATTTTCTTAATTAATTTATAATTTAAAAACCTTATAGTAAACTTTTAGGTTTAAATTGTAAGTAATTTGAATTGGTTATAGGATTAGGAGTTGACTCAAGTTACATTAAGTGACTTAAGAGGGTTCATGCATCGGATCACGACAAGTGTAACCTCGTAGTAGATATGGCCATAGATGATTGCCTAAGACATGAGACCAATCCAATGCCTTGCATTTTACCTAAGACATAGAATCTTACCTCATGAATCACATGATTGATGTCAGTTGAGGGATCATGTAGCCCATCATCCTCGTACCTTCTCCATATAAAGAGGTCCCGTAATTGCTATAATCGATGAAAGAGACATTTTTCTATACCAAGGAGTGTCGCATTTGATGACATGTCGTCGAGGATTCTACTTAAGTATCATAGGGAAAATTATATCATTGCACATAAGCTATAAGAGTAGAATAAACACATTAAATGGAAGAAGGGAGACTGTCGTGTAGGGGAGGGGGTGAAATTTCAGGGAAAATTGTCTACTTATTGCATGATGTATCATGATGTGTGACATGGAATTTAGACCAAATTATTAAAAGCTCTATAATGTTGCGCTTACTCACATTGAGTGTGCATCAGTTTATGGAGTAATCTGTGTTCAATTCTTGAGGGAGGACAACACTTGGTATAATTAATGAAATAATAGCTTCTACCACCTTATAACTAGGTGACCCTTTTGGTTAATCTAAAGATTTACAACAAGAGATCCATATAGAAATTTCAATGTTCACACGGGTTACCTCTATGAGTGTGAGTGGGAAGGAGTCTTGATGTGATGAAGGTGTGGCATCAAGTCCAAAACAACTAGTGTTATGAGTGGGATATCTTGGTTTCATTTGGTTTGTTAAAAAAAAAATAATAAAAAAATTTGCATCATTATCACTAAATTGGTGAGTTATGTTCGATATTAGGTCCCATGTGTGTGTTTTCTTATGATGATTTAAGAGGAGGCTATGTAATGTGCCGAATTACCAAGTGCAAAAGGATGAGAGGTATGCCATATGCTCTATTATTATGAGTGAGGTAGCTTGTGAACTAATGAAAACATTAAAGTACTAAGGATACATTTTGAAGAGCATTAAATGTAGTGGTGCATTATAATGATTAGACATGTAAATTGGTAGGGACTAAGAGGTTTGAAAGTGATAATGATATCAGTAGGTATATATATGCGATAAGTAAGGACAACATAAATTCAAGTAGGTGAAAGACAAGATGTTTCAATGACACATGACTACCATAAGAGTGTCAGTGATAGAAAGAGTGGTACAAAAGGAAGAAATATTTCAAACCTAGTGTGGGAGGAGGTGAATGGATTAATGAAATTTAAATTTCTCTATGACAAATGATATGGTAAGCATGCAAGCTAACAACTAAAAAAAAAAAAAAGATCTAGAAGGTGTAGCCGTTATTGAAGTTGCTAATAAATATGTAGTAATTGTTGTATGACATTATACAAGTAATATGAGAGATGATGGTTATAATGAAAGTAGAGAATGACACTAACACCACTTTAGAGGATAGAGTTATGCAAGAAAAGTACTCAAAATCGTGGGTGGGATAGGACTTGATAATAACATAAACGATGAGATAGTCGAATATAGAGCAGTGGTTGGCGAATGATGTACATATAATTTGACTAGGAATAACAAAAATAAGTGGCATTTTCATTATGTCTAAAATGTGGGAAGCATATAGATATCAAACCAACGATTTTATGAGGTAGCAATAGTTTAAGGTAACACGAATGCATTTAGGACATTTAACTTAGTCCCTAACTGGAAGAGTATAATGACACACGATATATTAGTGAGAGGTTGCGACAACTATAGTAGATGGTAGTAATAATAAAGAGAAGATCGTAATAGAAGAATATGTACATGTTTCATCAAGACATGGTAGGACATAAAATTAATTTTTGTATGTCAAGTAAATGCATGATCTTCATCTTCACTCTACAGGGATAAAATTAAAAGTTGATCGACAATAAACAGGGTGGTAAAATTGTAAAATTTTATAAGAAACCTATGTAGTCATGCTAGGAGGAAATTCATGAGGGTGTGATGCTATCCTGTAAGGGAATGACCTTATGTCTTAATTTAAGTTGTAAACAACAAAAATGATATGTCACAAGATGCATAAGTTAGATTTCTTGAAAGTGGTTCATAATGTAATACATTGATGGGAAAATGGTGTGTGACGTATGACTTAGAAGTACTCGTTTACTTAATGGATAATTGGGATTTTGGAACGAATTTGACTTGATTTTTTTAACCTAATTGTTATCCTTAAGTATGGTTATATTTTGAAGGACATTGTTGAGTGTGCCTGGTTATATTTTGAAGGACATTGTTGAGTGTGCCAAGTTTGGAATTACCTGAGGTACCTCACGTTATCATATGTTGTTGATGACGAGTTAGTTTCGAGCTTTCTCCTATTCATGTATGAGTAATAAAAGGGATCGCACAATATATATATATATATATATTGGACATTGAATGAATTTATGTATGTTTAAAAACAACAACAACACAATTGCAGCATATCATTTATAGGCGTGTCAATGACAAATGACCGTTAAAATAAGTAAAGGGGTTAAGCAACATGAGCAACAACCATAGTATTTGGTATGGTGTGATAAGATCAAACGAGCTCATTTGCATATTGTGATGAGATTATTGTTAATGCAATATAAGTAATGATGAGTAAGGACTATAATGTTAGTGTGCACAAATAAGTAAGAGTCAACATTTTGTGTAATTAATGTATTATAAATAAGAAGAACTAATAAGTGTAGCTTAGATACTAAGAGTAATATGGTAGATAGGATTAGTGGGACAACATAAAGATGTGAATGAAGAAAATGTGTATATCAAGGTAAGGGATGGTTAGCGAAATAGTATCCAACAGAAATGATGTAAGGGTTAAAAAAAAAATGGAAATGTAGTAGAAGACAAGGTCTAGTTGAACTTGGGAAGTTGTAATGATGATATGGAAATTTATCCATAGTGTTTAAACTGTAGTCTCAGTGGGTGTATCATTTAAACCAACAACCTTTAAATAAAGACGATGATGGCTTCATAATTTATCACTAATAATAAATCTTGATATAGAGAAATGGCATATGTCAGAGTGAAATTAACTAAAGATGAGATCCGATTAAAGAGTCGTGACAATGACTTAGAATTAAATTAAGAGTAATATATAAGATAAGGTATCCTTATGAATCACATTATAGAACATGCAAATTACTTTAATTCAACAAGGATGTTGAATATTCTATGGATTAAGTATGGTAATGAACCTTGAGTAGTCAAACCAACAACCTATGCGAATGTTAAACAAAATATAAGGACACCCCAGTAAGATTAAATGAGTAAATATAGTAGATGGCGTTATGTGTAATTAGGAGGTGGCCCAGTAGGGAAAGTATACCTTAGGTTTTGCCACCTAGGAGGACGCACAGACTATGCGTCGTGATTATCCCACACTATTTTGACCATAACTTCGGGACAAAGTTTCCTAAAGGGTGGGTGTATGTAACGCAGCGTTTTGACATTACTACCTGAACTATTATTATATGTTATATTTGGTTGATTGTGAGACTTCGTTGGTTTGACGACACTGTGGAAATATGGTTCTATTATTTTGCCAATATATATATGTGTGTGTGTGATTTTAGTATTATGATTGGTAGTCATGTTTAGATATGTATCATGTGTTGATTATGTCTCATATATGCAAATTACTGAATGATGGGTACGTGGATACCGTTACAGTTATATGTTGAATTAATGAATGTTATGCCAGGTGCATGGCGAATAAATGAGTTTATTGTTGTTATGTTATAATGAAATATATGTGTACATGTCGAGGATTTATGCACGATATTCTATATTGTATGTCAAGGACTGACTTACAGGTTGAAATGGCTAATTGATAGCTGGATCCTACGAGGTGGAAGGACCTCGGGGACATCGACTTTGAAAGATAAAATGGTATGCGAGTAATGTATTATTTACTTTCGTGTGGTTATTATGATGTTTATTATGACATGGGTGGGGTAGGGTTTCAGGAAACTCAACAGCCCAGATTAGTTATACAATGACAAACCGAGTACAAGTGCAACGCTGTTGTTATGTTGGGTAGACATAATCCCTTGTTCCATTAAGGGGGTGGAGGCTTTACCCACCGTTTATCCCTAAAACCTAAATTCATGGGAGGAATGTGCTATGGCGCTCCCCAAGGTGTGTGATGATGATCGGTGGTTTCCTGTTGGGGAAGCTTGGTCGATGTAGTCGACACTTCTGTTTACGGGTTCTATCTGGAACCGGTCATGACTTGACATTTCAGGGTAGTCTAGCAGAGGACAGGATAGGATGTGGAAGTTAATAATGATGTAGGTAGATAGGTGTAGCATGAAGTAGGGGTGAAAACAAGATCTAACTGTATGTGTGTAAAACCCTTGATTGAGTATGTGTCGTAACTCAGTAATGTATGAATTGTCATAACTTAATAAGATTTCAGTTAGTTAATGGATTGTACCTTGCAAACTATGTTAAAACATGTGCCAGTAAACAATAAGTTTCGTGATTATGATTGATGTGTGTGAATTATTACTGTTAGTGTACTTAGGCGAGGTATGTAAGCAGTAGCTACGCTTACATAACTCGCCTACATATTTATAAATTGTGTAACATATTGTTGAATAATGATGTTAATTATTGTCGTCTAGTAATTAACTATTGTTGATCAATGTTAATAATGTCGATTAAAGTTAATAATGATGAGTAATGCTAACAATGTAGATTAATGTTAATTACTGTCAATTGAGGTTACTAATGTTGATTAATGTTAATTAATGTACATTAATGATTAATTATTGCTGATTAATAAACAAATTACGGTTAAAATTAGGTAGTAAATAATGTAATCTAGTTAGTAATGCTTAATTAAATATATGAGTTATATATTGAAATATTGTGTGCATGTGTCGTGATTCTAAATGATCACTATGTACATGTTTGTGCTTAATTAATAATTAACATAATATTTATGTTAAGTTATTCAATTAATGGTTATTAAATCAGTAAATAGGTATTAATGAGGATTGGTTGTTGTTAACCACATTACTATCAACTTGACTAATAAATGTTAATTAAATGATGTATTAAAATAGCTCCATCCATGGTGATTATGATTAATTATAATTAATTAGGGTTAATTATAATTAATTAGGATGTGGTATTAAGTTAATATGATCAAATATGCTTGAGATTTATAAATAAACATTATTAATTAAAATATGAAATTGGGTGTTGTATTAGTCAACGAACGAAGAATGGTATTAATGAGGATAAGTTCGTATTTAATATGAAACTTGTGGTTGGTGGGTGACCCCAACCCATACATTAAAATAAAATTTATTAATTATAAATTGATGGGGGTCCATACATTAAAATAATATTATTAATTATGAATTGATGAGGGATGGGCTCGAGGAAGTACCTTGAGGGAAAACATTAATTTTGGGATAAGGGTATTAATTGCAGGGAGTAGAGTCGGCAAAACATGGGGGGATAAGGGGGAGAAGGAAGGAGGAAGGAGGGATATTTTGACCTTAGAGTTTTTTTGGAGAATTTGGAAAGCAAAGACAGAATTTTTAGAGCAGAGTTGAAAGGGAGTTTTTGTTGTAGAATTTTCTGAAGGGATATAACAGGTTGGCTTGTACTCGGTTTGGGCTCGGGGGTCCAAAGGGGTACCTTTGGAGCTGGGTGGTCGGAGAGACCTCGCCAAGGGTGGAAAAACTGTTTGGGTTGGTTGAGTTTTCAGGGGAAGGTTTTGGTTGCAGGGAAACAACAAGGCATTCAACAAAAGGGAACAACAAGGGATAGCAACAAGGGTGGAGAGATTGAATTATTGTGTTGCGCGCTGAGATGATTGAGTGGCCACCACTCACCCTTCTAGGGTTTTCCTGCGTGCTTGCTCTGCTCCAGGCCGCCGCCCCCATGGCCACGGCTGGGGGAGGGCACTCCCCTCCATCCACCCCTCTCTCTGCTGAAGAAGCGTTCTGCAGGTTGATTAAGCCATCAGGAAAGAAAACGGTGGCACCTACCATCCTGAAATTTATCAAGAAACTCGATTATGTTCTAGAAATCGACCTCCCGGTTGAACAGCCCATCAAGATTTCCCTGGCCTTGGCCAAGCGAGGATTGGTAGGCCAGTTCATGGAGCTTTGGCCCTCAACAAGGACCACAGATGATTGGATCCAAAGGAATTGGAGACCCCAGCTTAAGAATAGCGTCACCTGCTATCCGGTCGGATGGGGATTCTTCGTGTTTGAATTCATAGCCAAGGAGGACAGAGATCTTATCTTCAGAAGTGACCCGTACTTCATGGGAACACAAGGCCTCTACCTCAACAGATGGACTCCGTATTTCGATCCAGAAGTTGATGTTCCAAAGGAAGTTCCGGTATGGGTGAGGCTCCCAAATCTCCCCATCCACTGTTGGAACATCCAAACATTGGAGAAAGTCGGGAATGCGCTTGGGAGATACATTGACAAAGCGGAGAACAAAGGCCAGTACACATGTGCCAGAATATGTGTAGAAGTAGACCTTGAAGCAGGCCTCCCGGAAGCAGTTAAGCTAAAAGTTAGCTCTTGGCACCACTACCAAAAGTTGGATTATGAACAGCTGCCCTTCAAATGCCGCCATTGCCATGAGCATGGTCACTTCCAGAGGAACGGCCCCAAAATCCAAGTCCCAGAAGAAGGAGAAGGGTGGCAGAAGGTAAAGAAAGGGAAATCTGCCTCAAAAACCCAGGAAAGAAAGTCTTCGACCGACATGCAGAAAAACAATCAACCTTCAAGCTCAACCAAGAGTCCCCAGGAAGCTGGAAATCCACCCTCTATTGTGATCCAGGTCGAAGCCGAATCCCCAAAGACTGCCGATAAAACAACTCCAGATGCGCATCAAGAAGCTGGGAAATCTCCTCCAATGGTGATCCAGGTCGCTGATGAACCTTCAGGGAACCCAACCCCAGTGCCTCAGGGTGCTAATGGGAACCCAAAGGCTGTTGAAGACCCTGGCATAGGTAGCAAAATCTAAGCTATTCAGACCTCTAGCACTAAATAGGTTGATCCCCAGGAAGCCACTCCTCTGGAGCCGGGGGAAATACCAAGCCTAGATACAGTGGTTCCAACGACAGTGAACTCCTCCTGCCCCTCAAAAGAAACAAATGAGGATTTAACGCTGCTAGAAACAGATCTAGGAGAAGACACAGATGATGGCTCCTCAAGCAGTTTTCATGCAGCTCCAATTAAAAATCCAAGAGGAAGAAAGTCAAAAAAGAAGAAAAGAGACGAAGCAACCTATCCGACAGTTCTTGAAGGCTCCCAAAAAACTCTGAAAGCAATGATGAAAACCAGATCCAAGAAAGGTACGGCCTCAGCCTCTAAAGGGGCCAACCCCACCTCACATAGTACTTAATGCGGTACATCTCCTGGAACTGTAGAGGAGTAGGTTCTGCTCTAAAAGAAGAAGCTCTGAAAGATCTTGTCAGAAATTATAAACTTGAGATTCTACTAGTCCAGGAGACGAAGCTAGAGGAAGCATATCTCCTCCAGGCAGGTAAAAAGTTTTGGAAAAAAGGCCCAGGGATCGCCACCACCTCCAGAGGTGCCTCTGGAGGCGTTGCCACATTCTGGGACTCCACGCTTTATGATCTAGTTGCCGAAGATCGTACCATGCACTAAGTTTTCACAAAACTCAGCCATAAAAGCACTGGTCATTCTATAAGTCTCTTCAACCTTTATGTTCTTGTTTCGCATTCGGAAAAAAAAGATTGTTGGAATATGCTTGAATCTTATCTTAACCTTCAGCATCCAGAGAATATTATTGTAGCAGGAGATTTGAATGTCACTCTTGCCTCCAATGAGAAAAAAGGGGGCTCTCTAGTAAGGGACCCGTCGAGGGAATGGATTGAGGACATCATCCTTGATTGGGACCTGCTGGATATCAAACCAAATAAAGGGAAATACACGTGGTCCAATAAGAGGATCGGGCCCGGGCACATCGCCGCCCAGCTCGATAGATTTCTGGTTCATTCTTCCTTCCTCTCCCTGGGATTGCAAGCTTCCTCCAAAATCCTCCCTCATTGGACGTCTGATCACCAACCCATCTTGCTAGATCCGATGCCCGACCAAGACCTCGGCCCCATCCCCTTCCGGTTTAGCCCTCTCTGGATCCAACATGAGGACTTTATGAAAATTGTTGCTGACTCCTGGGGAACCCAGTTAAAAGGGTCGCCTTCCTTTATCTGGGAAGGAAAAATTAAAAGGCTGAAATACGACCTGAAAAATTGGGCAAAGCTAATCACCTCCCCCATCACAAGAAGGAAAAAAGCTCAATCTGAGTTGGAAGCCCACCAAATCTATATGGAAAATGGCCCCATCTGTGAAAGCCTTCTCCGCAAGGAGGAGGATCTTCAGAAAGCCTACCACTCTTCCTGCAGACAAGAGGAGGAATATTGGCGTCAAAAGTCCCGAAGTATTTGGCTTTTAAGTGGGTACAAAAATACCAAGTACTTCCATAAGCACGCAGAAGCCCGAAAGAACTTTAATACTATCACTGAAATAAACTATCAAGGTGTGCTTATGAAGGACTTCGAAGACATAAAGCAAGCGGCAGCATCTACCTTTCAAGACTTGTTCACCACCCCATTAAACGACCAGCCTGACAGCTCCGCCCACCCCTTTGATCTCATCCCCTCCCTCATCACTCCCGAAGAAAATGCCACCCTTACCGCCCCTGTGACCATGAATGAACTAAACTCAATCTTCGAGCTTATGAAGCCTGATAGTGCCCCCAGGCCGGATGGTTTTACAGCCCATTTCTTAACTTGCTGCTGGCAAATTATCAAGAAGGATCTCCTTAAAATGGTTCGGTTCTCACAGGAGACCAAGAAGATAGGCGGAAGCACAAATTCCTCATTCCTAGCCTTAATTCCGAAAGAAAAAGGAGCCACCTCATTCAACCGCTTCAGGCCGATCTCTCTCTGCAACACTGGGTACAAACTTATAACCAAGATCATTGCCTCTAGAATTAAAAGAATGCTGCCAAGGATCATCCCGAAAAATCAAGGCGGATTCATCAAAGGAAGAAAAATATTCGACAACATCATCCTTGTCCAGGAAGAAATCCACTCAAGCTATCTCCGTAAAGAGAAAGGTATGGTCATCAAGCTTGATTTACCTAATGCATTTGACCGAGTAAGGCATGATTTTCTGTTTGCAGTCATGGGAAAGCTCGGCTTCTCAAACTCCTTTATAAGTTGGGTCAAAGGCTACATAAGTGAGCCATGGATAGCACCGTTGGTCAATGGCCGTCCCACCAGCTTCTTCAAAGCCTCAAGAGGGCTAAGACAGGGCTATCCCTATCCCCTCTACTCTATGCCATTCAAGCTTCAGTGCTAAGCTTTCAGCTCAATTACTGTCAAGAAATTCAAACCCTCCCTGGCCTGAGGATGGCAAACAATGTCCGGGACATAAATCATGCCCAATTTGCAGACGATACCCTGCTCTTGGGGGGATCAAGTATCCACTCAACCAACCATTTCAAACAAGAGCTTGAAGTATACAAAGAAGTTTTCGGCAGCAAAATAAACTTTCAAAAGAGAAAAATCTTCAGCTGGAATTACTCGATTAGAGATCTAAGGGAGATAGACAGAGAGCTTGGAATGGAAGTAGCACTGAACTGGGATGAGTTCATCTATCTCGGCATCCCTATCTACAAAACCAAATTAAAATCAGCAAAATGGGAGCCAATCCTAGATAAAATAAAGGCGATAATTCAAAACTAGAGTGCCAATTGGTTAACCCTTGCGGGGAAAGTTGTTCTCCTCAAATCGGTC
The DNA here is from genome assembly GCA_027924585.1 of Larix kaempferi. Taxonomy (NCBI): domain Eukaryota; kingdom Viridiplantae; phylum Streptophyta; class Pinopsida; order Pinales; family Pinaceae; genus Larix; species Larix kaempferi. The sequence continues at coordinate 9,581,881 of BSBM01000418.1, read as the reverse complement.
TTGAACAGCATGCCTATCTACCAATCTTCAATTCTGATGGCCCCTGGAACAGTGATCCGAAAAATAGAAAGCTTGCTCAAGAAATTCATCTGGGAAGGGGGGAAAGGGAATGAAAAAAAGCTCCACCTTGTCAGCTGGGAAAAAATCCAAAAGCCAAGGGAGGAAGGAGGGCTTCAAATCCGAAACTTAACTTCCCAAAATCTGGCTTTAGGAGACAAGCTGCTCTGGCAGATGATAACAGGGAAACAGAGCTGGAGTAAAGAAGTTCTGCGCAAAAAATACTTTCCAGGAGTAAGGAAGAGATGCCTAGACTCCTTGCCCCCGCTAAGAGCTGGCTCTCCAATCTATGACTTATGTATCAAAGCTCTGGATCTTTTCAGAAATAATCTCTACTGGATTCCTGGGAATGGGAAAACCATTAGAGTCTGGGAGGACTCTATACTGGGAGAAGCCCCTTTGGGGCAGCACAGGGAAGTGGATAACATTAAGCGTTGGCTTATAGACAAAGGATTCACCACCCTATGGGACATTTCCGAATGGAGTGACAACTCCTAGGTAGGCTGGAACTTGGGAAATCCTCCCCAATACTTAAAAACAGAAGCAGACGCTCTATCAAGCCTCCTCCAAGGCAAGTCACCCTTGAAAGAAGATTCCAAAGATAAAAGAGGATGGGGATTCGGCTCAGGAAAGTACTCTGCTACAGAAGGATACAAGATCTTTAATGATATCCCCTATGCTCTGCCCAACCCAGCTATCTGGAAGTTTCTTTGGGCCAAAGCCTTCATACCCAAAATCGATATGTTCTGCTGGACACTGGTCCATAAAAGTATCCTCTCAGGAGAAAACTTGAAAAAAAGAGGAATGGAAGGCCCAAACCGATGTCCTCTCTGCAAAAATGATGATGAAACCTCAGATCATATTATGATCGGCTGCCCATTCTCCAAAGAAGTTTGGAAAGAAGCTCCCGGGCTCTCAGGTATTAATATCCCGGACACAACTCAGACTCTCCTTTCAGAATGGATGAAGCTTTCTCCGCTCTGCCTGTCCAAAAAGCCACTGCTACAAGCTACCTGGAGATGGGTTCTGAAATCCATCTGCTGGAAAATTTGGCTAGAGAGGAACAGCCGCATATTCAGGGGAAAAGACAGTCCCCCCGCTAAAATAGCTGTGAATGCCAAAGCAATTGTAGGGGAAGCGCTTGAACACAGTCTCGCTCAGCAAGACGCTGCTCTGCTAATGCCAAAAGAGTCTAAATGGCTAGACCACTTTGTTCCTAACCATCAGATAAGAAGCAGCACTAATCTTCCCAATCCAGCTGAATGGGAAATCAGGATGGGTGAGTCTGATTTCATCACGTGGAAAGCATCGTTGACAGAGCTCTGTCTCTTCTTTGATGGGGCATCCAAAGGTAATTCGGGTGCAGCTGGAGGGGGAGGAGTTTTCGTATCGGCAGCAGGAGCAATTGTGAGTAGTTATGCTTGGGGTCTAGGCACCGAATCCAATAATGCAGCTGAATTTTGTGCCCTCTGGTAAGGCCTACGGATAGCAAAGATCAAAGGCATCACCATGCTGACTGTATTTGGTGATTCAAGGATGCTGGTCCAATCCTTAATTAAAAAAAAAAGACGGGTTCAAATCAAGTTAGCTCTAATCTATCAAAAAATACAGTTGCTTTTAAAAACTTTCCAATCAATAAGCTTCTTTCATGTGTTGCGTGGACTGAATCATCAAGCTGACAGAGAGGCAAATTGAGTGGTCCTCCTGAGCAGAGGAATACTATACAAAGATGGGAAAGAATATCGATGTGACATTCCCTGAAATGAAATCCCTTTTGATCTCAATTTGGCTTGACAAAATGAACTACAGTGTACAATGGCATCATTGTGATTCCATCTCTGACGCTCTGGGGGAAAAATCTCTGCAAAGATTCGATGGATCACATGGCAAATGTGATACTCATATAGGCTGGCCCCTTTATTTAACCAAGGCGTCCCGAAACTCTCTTCACAGTAGATCTGAAGAAGCTCTGTTGAGTAAGAGGCTACGACCCCCCTGCTATTTTAAGGCCCGAGGCACAGTCCGCTCGGCTCAGCTAGTGATCAGTCTCGTAGTAGATTGGCAGCTATGGACTCTTCTTCAGAATCAGGACCAACGTTTGATGAACGCCTGGAAACGCTGGAGCATGCAATGGATCGCCTCAAGCTGCAAGCAGACAACCAAGAGAAACGAATGCAAGAATCCAAGGTTGCTGGAGAGCAGAGCTGGAACCTGCTTAACGATGACATTAGGAAGCTCCGAGAATATCACACGGCCTCACTGGGAAATGTGGAAGAGTTCAAGGAAGAAATACAAACAGACCTCAAAGATATTGCAATCCTGCATGGGGACTTTGGCAAACAAATCAGTGACTTGGAGCAAGAAGTCAAAAAGCTCCTTGAGAAGATGGACAAGTGACCTTCACTGTACCGGCCTCCGTCTTAGAGTACGCTCCTCCCAGTTCTCTTACTCGGCCAATAAGAATCATATCCTCCCTGTGGTTATGAAATATTTTCTCCTGAATTTGTTCCAAGACTCTCTTCACTCTGCTCTGATTTCCATCTTCAAGCTTTTGCTTTCCTTTTGTATAAGTATTGATGTAGCCGTTGGGCAAAGTAGGATTATTCCTCCACGAGGAAACGAGTATGCCGACCAGCAATGCTGGCTTGAAATGTGTCACAGTCCTCTGCAACTGTTTTGCAGAATCTAATTTAAATCTGCCCCTATGTTTTGGTTTAAAAAAAAAACAAGGGTGGATCTACTAGCTATTGTGAGGTAATTTTCAGTCAAGTATATAATCCTTTTTTAACTTTGTTTAAAATTTTTACTTCTAGTTAAGAAATATGAAATATGATATGTTGATACACATGCACAAACATAAATGGTTAAAAATAGATAGTTAGAAATAAGTATAAAAGAATATATATGCAACAAACTGTAAGAATAGATGTTATTGTTTTTACAGACCTGAAATTGAACACGAACAGACATAACAGAAACAAAAAATGACACAGAATAGAAACATAAATAAATGATTTGTTTATTGATAAACCGAGATTAGCAAGGACCAGGGTTTTACAATAACAAGAGCACTCTGATAACTACAAAACACAATGAGTGGACAAATAAAATGGACTCTATATTTTTTTTGTTTTGAAGTGCATTTATCATTAGCTAATAAAAAACTTAAATACAAAGATTCTTTCAATAAATAAATTCACATAAAATCATAAAATTATGTTAATTTAAGGATTTTTAAGGTATTGAATTAATTTATTTGATATAAAAATTATAAAAAAACAAAAACAAAAACCGATAATAATTTAGGTGATTGGAAAGAGTGATTGTTACTCTCCTCACCCTAATTCAATATTTGAGCCAAAGATATGTGAAGATGAGGTTTACTATTCATTTCGCAAAATCTTTGCTTCGATTTCAAAGCAAGTCTCGACATAAAAACACTAAAAATTATGATGAAAAATGTCTCTATAAAAATCTAAAGGATATTATCATGTTCCTTTCCGTAATACCTGATCTAATAACGATTGGGTTATCAGATTATGATCTTTTGTATTTACTTTGAGAAAGGTTTTTGTTTTGTCTGATTCCTTCGTTTATTAGAACAAGCCTCTAGTTCCTGTTTCAAGTTCAAATCCGTACAAGCCCCTACTTCCTGTTTCTAGTTCAAATCCGTAAAGGAGTTAAATTCCTGCGTACTGTTGGGTGAGGTTCCTTTGTTTTGAAGAGTCTATAGGGTGAAGCTCCTTCAAGTGGACTCCTAACATTATTCCTTAAAAATAAATTTAAATCTGAAAAAAAACAAAAATATTGCTCACATGTTCAAACTTTCAACATTTTCATAATTTTAAATTGACAGAATATGTCCATACAACACATGATTCCTGAAACTTCCGTGCACATGTTGACAACTTGCTTGAGAACTATTCTAACAGATTCCATTTCGCTACTTCGAGATTTGTTTACTATATCAGACACTTCAGAAGTGACGACTATGGTTGGTGAAGCCGTGTGCCAGATTTTCCCGAAAGACTAAAACGGTGGGTAGAAAATGCCTTCTATGGTTTTTATTTTGCGAGAACTTCGGAATGACGGTCTCAGATATTTATGATTTTTTTAAGGTCATGGGAAATATTGGTTCGCGAGAGCTTCGCTAAGATAGTTTCACATTAATTTTGATAATATTTATGTTTATATGAAAATATTTTGAAGAAAACTTCTTCAATATATTAAAAAATAACAATGTAGCCAACTCACCAGCAAAACCCAAACGAATCACGAAACGTGACAGACTGTCGAACTACCGTAATGGAGCTATGTACTTACTTACCGTGTGTGAAGTTCCTTGCCTCATTATTACAGAATGTGCAGAGGAGAACATTCACCGTCCATGCACGTGAAGCCCATATTCTCCGTCAATTCCACGAGGAGAAGGTAACATGCCAAATGTCTACTTACTAATTAATTAGATTTGAGAGGTTTTTGAATCCACCTGCCAAAATGCAGTAATGAATTATTGGTTCCATATACTATTATGAAAGGAGTAGTGTATTTATTTTTAGTTTTTTATTTTTAATTAGTGTTTTTGTTGGAGTAGATAATTTTTTTAGTGTTAAATTTAAATTTTGAAGTATTTAAATTGTGCTTTTGAATATATAAATAAATTTAGCATCTTCAAAAACTTGTGATATTTATATTATGCAATTTCCAGAAGTAATATCAATAATTCTAAATTTTTTTCTACAATTTTTTAAACAAAGCTAAGAATAAAATATAACCATAAATAATTAAAAACATAGAATATTTAGACTACTAAATTATGAAATCGTTTCACTGTAAAACCTATATAGAAATTTAAAACAGCTGTATAGAACTCATCTGAAAGTTTAGAACCACTGTTTGGATTTTTTACATAATAATAAAAATGAAAGATATAAGATTTTTAAACTAATATAAGTTACAAATAAAATGAGCTTATAAGTTTTTTCACATGAATAATAAATTAATTTTTGTCATAAATTTAATTAAAATAGTTTTTCGATTAAGTAATTATTTTAATTAAAACTAAATATTGAATAATTTAAACAGTTATTATATTATAATTTGTTAAGAAAATAATAATAATGACGTGGAGAGATGTTTTCTAGTGATTAAGTGGAGGCTTCCAAAAGTGATATGTGACTTGTTGGAATAGTATCAAGTGTTAGGTCATGGGAATATTGATGTGGTAGAATGACTTGGCAATGTGCACTATGGTCTTTGCCTAGATTCCTATGCATTGTGAGGTGACTTCTTGGATTCACATGTTGTTGGCACTCTCTCCACGTAAGTAATGCTTATGTGGCAAGAGAGGTGGTAGTTTTATTTTCAAACTTAAATATTAAAAAAATAACAAATGGACTGCACAACACTTCACTTGAACATATAGTGTTTCATGTGTAGTATTTATAGTAATTGCATTTTATATAAAAATAAATAAGAATATTTTATTGTTTATTTTTAATTAAATTAAATAAAATAAAATTATATTAGACATATATTTACATTAAAACAAATCATATCTAATTAAAATTAATATACTTTAGAGAGATTTTGGATATCCAAATAGATTTATCATACCATAATAAGATTTAATGCCATTAATGTTAAATGTTTTATGAGGTTGTATTAAATTAGATAGAGACAACATTTTTCACATCAAAACAAATCATATTAATCAAGATTATTATATTTTAAGAAATTTTTGGATAACGAAATAATTTCTACATGCCATAATAAAAATTAAGTGCCAAGTAAATATTACAAATAATTTTATAAATGCCCATGTTTAGTCTTATTAATGTGTGAAGGTTTAGGTGAAAAATAAATAATATAACTTGTATTGTTGCATGTATTCTTTATGATGCTTTGCAACATACATTACATGTACTTATAGTTGAAATTATGAACTTTCATCACCCAAATAAATAATATGATATTAATATAATAGCATTGGTATTAAGGAAATTTTGTTCTCTTATTAATTTATTTGAGATTATAGAGTTTAATATCATGAAGATTATAATTTTTTTATATAATGTAAAGTTATGAGTAATATATTTAAGATGGAATTTTTCTCCATGAATAATAATATATTAATGTCATAATTCTATATATTTACTTGAAAATGTTAATATAATTTGTAAGTATGATTAATATAGTTAAGAGTATGGGATAATATACAACTGAGTGAGCTAAAGTCTAAACGATTTGCATTTTTTCTAGTGGTTTTGGTTCCATTGTTGAAATTGCAATTTTGATTGTAGAAATAGATCCAATGCCCTGAGGCACTCCCTAAGGCACTCGGATTATGCAATTCCAACTACTAAAAACTGCTATTTCAACAATTTTCATCAATTTTTTACCAAAACAATTATCAGATAAAAATACAAATAGTCTAAACTTTAACTTACACCAACGAAAACCATATACAAAGAATGCAGCGGAATGTTGGAAAACGACGGAGGCTAAGTAAAATAGCATACACTATCATGTGGTTCCATACATATATCTATGTAAAATATTTTACAATTGGAAGCTCAACTAAAGATTTGTGTCCTTTTATGGGTTGCATTAGAGATACTAAAATTTGAGCTCATTAAGAGTGTGTTACATTTTGGGTTACTCCAAAAGTGTTTACACCATGTTTGGGGGTGCTTCATGACATTTGGGGTACATGGTATATGTTCATCCCTTAGATGGTCTAAAATGGATTACAACATTAGAGATGGTTTGTGATAGATATGCACAGTTGAGATAGCTTTCTCATTAGATGTTTGGACCCCGAGATGGTGTTGACTTGGTGTTATTTCCTTAGTCATTGGATTTCTTTGTCTTAATTGATGGATTCCCTTCATGATTCCCACATGGAGTAACCACTTGGTCGGAAAGTGCTCCTCATGGCACAAGGAGCATTTCACATGATGGTGGAGGAAATTGTGCCCTAGATTGCGCGTGGAATTTTTTATTCCTATTCAGAGGAATGGAGATGCCTCAAGGATGCTTGGGGCTTCAATATTTTTCTTTGGGGAGGTAGTTAACCCACTAGAGTACATTGCTTTGGAGAGGATTGATGGAATCTATGTACCCTCATGATAGAGAGATGTGGACATGCCTCATGTAGCTACATGATCGTGGAGCATGATACATGTATTTTAGAGTGGATGTATCTTACTTGTGTTGGCCTACAAAGGCTCATGTAGGTTGCTTGTAAGGGCTTGTTCCCACATAGTATTACTGGCCTCCCTTACCTCTAATGTAAACAGGGGAAGATGAATTTTCTTCCATTCATTTCATAATTTGTACTCTTTTAGTTGTACTTAAATTCTTCGAATAAGTCATTAGGGTTTCCTCAAGAACGATAGGTGGAGTTATAAATTCTACAAGGGTTGGTGCAAGGTAATGATACCCAATTATGACACGTTAGTTGCAATGACATGCTGGAAAAACAAAAATATTATCATTAAAATGAATTATTAGAAGTACCTACAAAACGTTTTCGAGTTAGGTGTAAAAAGATGAAACATAGAAAAACGGATGACCTTCCAAAATATATAACTTTTATTTATGGAAACGTAGTATAACCACCCCAAAATGTCATTATTTTAAGATTGGTATGTTATTTTTTCTCTAAAAAATAATGCACATGTTTTAGTTGAGCCACCTGTTTGTTATGTAAATTGTCAATTTATGAGGAAAAAAATATGTAGAGGCGTAGGCAACAGATGAATCTTGTGCGGGGCTATTTTTCAAAAATTTTAAAAGTTAATTTTATATTTTTTTAAATTACAAAAGTAAGTGAAGCCTTAAAACGACATGGTCAATAGTTGGTCCACCATATCATGGTCTGAGAAAATCATAAAACTTTTATTTTAGCTTGTAGGTATTCTTGTACTCTTGTGTGGGTTCTTTTCCGTTCTCGAAATAGGAAAGCCAATCAAAAGTTATAGGACAAATAAATGACCTATGTTTTTTACAAATTTGACATGAATGCAATTAAAAATGAATTAAAAATAGAAAACAACAACAGATCTATTCCAAAAATATATAGTTAGAATCCGCACACAGAGCTCGATAAGTGTGTGCAATTTCATCTGTAGTGCACTAGTGGAGCATATGCGGGACTCGGTGTGAAAAACATGAAGTTACAACATTTGATGTGTTCTGCCATAAATCAGACCGACCCTCAAGGTTTGGCAATCCGAAGCTAATTCCAAGCCTTCAAGGGCTCCAAAAACAACTTCAATTCAGACACATGCACGCGAAAATGCATGCACATGTTACTAGAAGCGCGCACGCGGATGGGAGCGCACACGTTACTAGAAGCGCTCATGTGGATATGCATGCATGATTTTCTTCTTTCTCTATAAAATCTAATTTCCATTCCTAGACATAAAAGTTCCAAACTATTTTCATTCACTATTTTTGTTTAATAAGATGAGATTGCCTCTAAGGTTGGGACCCTCGCCTCTCTATAACCCCACCCCTCTCTCTTCCTATCCACCCAATCCGCCCCACTCTCTTCCACTCTATCCACCCTTATTATTGTAATCATATTCATTATCTTCACCATCATCGTTGTCATCATCATCACCATCCTCTTCATGTTCATCATCATCATCATCATCTTCATGTTCGTCATCACCATCATCTTCATCATATTCATCATCATCACCATCATCATCATCCTCATCATCATCCTCATCATCATCATCGTCCTCATCTTCATCATCATTCTCATATTCCTCATCTTCATCATCATTGTCATCTCCCTCTTCCTCGTCAACATCTTCATCATCATCATCTTCATCATCTTCTTCATCATGATGAAGATGATGATGATGAAGATGAAGATGACGACGAAGATGATGGTGTTGAAGATGATGAAGATGAAGATGAAGATGAAGATGATGGTGATGAAGATGATGAAGATGAAGATGATGATGATGATGAAGATGATGATGACGATGATGATGTTGTTGATGATGATGATGAAGATGATGATGATGATGATGAATACGATGAAGATGATGGTGATGACGATGATGGTGATGAAGATCATGATGATGAAGATCATGATGAGGAAGAGGGTGATGATGATGATGATGACGATGATGATGAAGATGATGATAATGATGATGAATATGGTGATGATAATGATGATGATGACGATGATGATGAAGATGATGATGATGATGATGATGAATATGGTGATGACGATGATGATGATGCTGATGCTGATGTTGATGATGAATATGTTGATGATGGTGATGAATATGGTGATGACGACGACGATGATGGTGATGATGATGATGATGATGATGACGACGAAGATGACGATGATGATGATGAGGATGCTAATGATGAGGAGGAGGAGGATGACAAATATCATCATCATCATCGTCGTCGTCGTCATCATCATCGTCATCACTATCATCATCATAATCATCTTATATCCTCCTTGTATCCAAAATTAGAGAAGCTACTTATGATGACGAAGATGATTTAGATGATGATGATGATGATGACCATCATCATCATATTTTTCATCACCATCATCATCATCATCATATTCGTCATCATAATCATCATCGTCATCATCATCATCTTATCATCATCCATCATCTTCATCATCATCATCGTCATCACCCTCTTCCTCCTCATCATCTTCATCATCATAATCTTCCTCATCACCCTCTTCCTCCTCCTCATCTTCTTCCTCATCATCATCATCGTCATCACCATCATGTTCATCGCGTCATCATCATCATCATCATCATCTTAATCATCATCATTATCATCACCATCATCATCATCATCATCATCTTCATTGTCATCATCATCACCATCATCATCGTCATCAACATCTTCATCATCATCACCATCATCATCATCATCATCAACATCTTCATAATCATCACCATCATCATCATCAACATCTTATATCCTCCTTATATCCAAAATTAGAGAAGCTCCTTATGATGATGAAGACGATTTAGATGATGAGGAAGGAGAAGATGACAATGATGATGATGATGATGACGATGATCATCATCATCATCATCATCATCATCATCATTGTCATCTTCTCCTTCCTCATCAACATCTCCATCATCATCATCATCATCATCATAATCATCATCTTCATCACCATCATCATCATCATCAACATCTTCATCATCGCCATCATCATCATCATCATCATCATCATCATCTAATATCCTCCTTATATCCAAAATTAGAGGAGCTCCATATGACGATGAAAATGATTTAGATGATGAGGATGATTGATCATCATCGTCGTCGTCCTCCTCTTCATCATCATTTTCATCTCCCCTTCCTCATAAACATCTCCATCATCATCATCATCATCATCATCTTCATCTTCATCACCACCATCATCATCATCATCAACAACAACATCTTCATCATCATCATCTTCGTCATCATCGACATCTTCATCATCATTGTCATCTCTAGGTTCCTCATCAACATCTCCATCATCATCATCTTCTTCATCACCATCACCATCATCATCAACATCTTCATCACCACCACCATCATCGTGATCATCAACATCTTCATCACCATTGTTATGTCTAGGTTCTTCATCCACATCTCCATCATCATCATCTTCTTCATCATCATCATCTTCATCACCATCATCATCATCATCATCAACAACATCTTCATCATCATCACCACCATCATCATCATCTTCTTCCTCATAAACATCTCCATCATCATCATCATCATCATCATCAACATCTTCATCATCATTGTCATCTCTAGGTTCCTCATCAACATCTCCATCATCATCATCATCATCATTATCATCTTCTTCCTCATAAACATCTCCATCATCATCATCTTCATCATCATCATCATAATCATCATCTTCATCACCATCATCATCATCATCATCAACAACATCTTCATCATCATTGTCTTCTCTAGGTTCCTCATCAGCATCTCTATCATCATCAACATCTTCATCATCATCTTCATCATTTTCATCACCATCACCACCATCATCAACATCTTCATCACCATCACCATCATTATCATCATCAACATCTTCATCACCATCACCATCATTATCATCATCAACATCTTCATCATCATTGACATCTCTAATTTCCTCATCAACATCTCCATCATCATCATCATCTTCATCACCATCATCATCATCATCAACATCTTCATCATCATCACCATCATCATCACCATCATCTTCTTCCTCATAAACATCTCCATCATCATCATCTTCATCATCATCATCATCATCATCATCTTCATCACCATCATCATCACCATCTTCATCATCATCACCATCATCATCATCATCTTCTTCCGCATAAACATCTCTATCATCATCATCTTCATCATAATCATCATCATCATGATCATCATCTTCACCACCACCATCATCATCATCAACATGCCAAATGTCTACTTACTAATTAGTCAGATTTTAGAGGTTTTTGAGTCCACCTACCAAAATGCAATAATGAATTATTGGTTCCATATGATAGTTTAGAAGCAAACTTATCGGTTACATATACTATTATGAAAGGAGTATATTCTTATTTTTGATTTTCTAGTAGTTTTATTTTTGTCAAAATATACGAGGTAAACAAATTTTGGTGTTAAATTCAAATTTTGAAGTGTTCAAATTGTGTTTTTGAATGCATAAATAGATTCAACATTTTCAAAAACTTCTCTGGCACTTACATTATGCAATTTCCAGAAGTGCTATCAATAATTCTAATTTTTTTTTTAAATTTTCAACAATATTTTAAACAAAAATAACTATAAAATATAACCATAAATAATTGAAAACTTAGAATATTTAAACTATTCGATTATAATATTGTTTCACTGTATGACCCATATGGAAGTTTAGAACAACTGTGTGGAACCCATGTGGAAGTTTGGAATATTAGAACAAGTGTTTGGATTTTTACATAATGATAGAAATGAAAGATATAAGATTTTTAAACTAAGTTACAGAAGTTACAAATAAAATGAGCGTATAATTTTTTTCACATCAATAATAAATTAATTTTTATCATAAATTTAATTAAAATAGTTTTTCAATTAAATAATTCTTTCAATTAAAACTAAATATTGAATTAACACAATTATTATATTACAATTTGTTAAGAAAATAATAATAATGACGTGGAGAGATGTTTTCTAGTGATTAAGTGGAGGCTTCCAAAAGTGATATGTGACTTGTTGGAATAGTGTCATGTGTTAGGTCAATGGAATCTTGATGTGGTAGAATGACTTGGCAATTTGCACTATGGTCGTTGCCTAGATTCCTATGCATTGTGAGGTGACTTCTTGGATTCACATGTTGTTGGCACTCTCTCCACGTAAGTATGTTATGTGGCAAGAGGTGGTAGTTTTAGTTTCAAACTTAAATATTAAAAAATAACAAATACAGTGCACAACACTTCACTTGAACATATAGTGTTTCATGTGTAATATTTGTAATAATTGCATTTTATATATAAAAAATTACGAATACGTTATTGTTTATTTATTAATTAAGTCAAATAAAATTATATTAAACGTATGTTTACATTAAAACAAATTATATCAACTAAAATTAATATACTTTAAAGAGATTTTGGTTATCTAAATAGATTTATTATACCATAATAAGATTTAATGTAATTAATGTTAAATGTTTTATGAGGTTGTATTAAATTAGATATAGATAACATTTTTCACATCAAAACAAATCATATCAATCGAGATTATTATATTTTAAGAAATTTTTGGATAAGGAAATAAGTTCTACATGAGATAATATAACAATTAAATATAAAGTAAATATTACAAATAATTTTATAAATGCCTTACAATGTTTAGTGTTATTAATGTGTGAAGATTTAGGTGAAAAATAAATAATATAACTTGTAGTGTTACATGTATTCCTTACCATGCTTTGTAACATGCATTACAATTGTTTATAGTTGAAATTATGAACTTTCATCATCAAATAAATAATATGATATTAATATAATAGCATTGATATTAAGGAAATTTTGTTCCTTTATCAATATAGTTGAGATTATAGAGTTTAATATTATGAAGATTATAAATTTTTTATATAATGCAAAGTTATGAGTAATATATGTAAGATGGTTATTTTTTTCATGAATAATAATATATTAATGTCATAATCTTATATATTTACTTGAAAATGTTAATATAATTTGTAAATATGATTAATATAGTTAAGAGTATGGGATAATATATAATAGAGTGAGCTAAAGTCTAGATGATTTGTATTTTTTCCAGTGGTTTTGGTTTTTGGTTCCATTGTTGAAATTACAATTTTAATTACAAAATAGATTCAACCCCCTCGAGTATCCCTAAGCCACTCGGATTATGCAATTCCAACTACTAAAAACTGCTATTTCAACAATTTTACTATTTTTTTACTAACAATTAAAAATACAAATAGTCTAAACTTTAACTTGCACCAACAAAAACCATATACAAAGAATGAAGCCGAGTGTTGGAAAATGATGGAAGCTGAGTCCACGAAAATGTAGGTTGTGGGACCTGGACTCACTAAGCCAAGCTAGGGCCTCAAGGCTTACATATCCCAGTTTTTAGGTTTCACGGATTTGAATCTAGGGAATGCAAAATGTAAAGACACCAATGATACGACATTGTTTGCATGGATCAAATTCGAAAGAAGGGACACATTTTAATTAGATGTTTCATTATTGATTTAACTTGAAGGGACTCATTTTAATTAAAAGTTTCATTATTATGTCCCTGACATTTACTATTCATGCCAGGGAATTAGTTCAAATTTTTATTTTTATTTTTGTATTTTTTAAATGTAACATTATAGTATAAAAAATATTTATTTATTTATAATTTTTTAAATATTTAACTATCATTTTATTGGCTACGTATCTGTTGACGTTGGTCTGTAATTTTGTGCCGCAGGTTCCGACTGCGAGATTACATCGCTACGTCTAGCTGTCGTTGCTGTAGAGTGTCTGCATCAATATGTCTGGTTTCTGTAGAGTGTCTGCATGTGGTATTAATGGAGGCGAACCGTGCATGCCGAATTCAGTGAGCACTGTTGATTCCCTTGCGTTCGAACTCTCAATTCAGGTTCCTTAACTAGGGTTTTCCCTACTCTTCTCTGGAAAGAACCTATTGCCAGTACTTCGTATTTTGTCCGAGGTCACCATTCCAGGCCCTCCAAATTCTAAAAAAAACAAGTGTGGAAGTCCCCACTTCACACCCAATTCGAGCTAAGAATTCGAACCTGCGACCTACTTCTGGACAAGGGCATGGAAGCGGTCTGCAATGGCGTACCCCCGCTTCTGCTGGCCATGCCCTTCCAACAGAAACAATAGTCGCCCATGGTTTTCACTAAGATCAGTGGGGACGATCACGAACTTACAACCCTCAAGAAGAGGTGAGAGACGTGGGTTCAAGATGAGATTCAAACCATGCTTTCCTACAGAAAAGAGTTAGAAATCCTTTTCAATACTTCCAAGTCCAACAAGCACTTGTGGAGAAGATATCACAGAGAATGAAGGAGAGGGGTTACGACAGGCCCCCCAGCATGTGCAAGGACAAATGGCGGAATCTCCTCAAGGATTACAGGAAGATCAAGCACCAACAGAAACCCGGCACGCCCAAGCTTGGATATTATAAGGAGATCAAAGATGTCATGGTCGAGAGGGCGAAGAAGCCGTCGTACTGGAGCCCTGTGAAGTACGAATCTCCCATTCAAATGGTTCCTAAAGGTAAGCGAATCTTCATGCTTCTTTTGTTTTTCGTTCTTCGAAAATTTTGGTGGTCCAATATGGAAAACCTCCTATGATTTGAACCTTTGGCCATGCGTAGAATTGATATTTGTTTTAAAATGTGAATGCTTTTGATTGATCTGTGGCCCTGTGGGTGGATATGAAGCTCATCTATACAATAACCTATTTTAGCATGAGGGAGGGCTTCATGAGCCTTGAACTAGGAACTTGGGCTTCTTGGCATGTTATTGGAAAAAAGCTTTTGGGAAGGCCCAAAAGCTCTAAGATGGCAAAATATGGGATGGCTCTTAAATACATTAAACATATTTATTAGCATGTATAGTGTGGAGAGGAAAAAAGGCATTCAATACTCCCCAGTCTAATCTAATCTTGTCGTGTTTTAAGTATGATTACCTTATTAATATTTAATGCTTGTGTTATTGGGGTATCTATGTGAGCCTTTCCATTGGAGAAGTGATCAAGGAGAATAACCAGAAGCAATGAAAAATGACTCTTTATTTGTAAATGATTGTCACTTTGATTTCTTGAAATGGATTGGGGATGTTTCCTACCAAGTAGATTGAAAGAGGGCGGCTTAGAAAAACCTTTTGGCATATTCCTAACTTCCTGGCATAGCTATGATTTTCAATATTTCACAAAGTTTGGAAATGAGGTTATTGCATTGGTGGGGTTCTTATTTAGCATAGATTGAAATTTTAAACCTCACAACAAAGCATTGATAACAATCAACAATGCTTGCTTATAAAAATCAGTTTGAAAAGAGAGCAACATTAGGCGATTTATATGTTTAGTTTGTGATATAGGCCCAAAACTAAAGTTGAATAGAAAAACAATTTGAAATGATTAGTAATAACTACAAGAAATTGTAGTTAAAATGTATGCATATAAGTATTTTGGAAGTTTGCAGAAACTAAGTGGCTCCATAGCATCCTCATCGATTTTCATCTTCATCTCCCAAGTTGATGCTTCAAAAATTCAAATTTAAGATTCATTTATCATAGAATCTAATGCTAAATATGCAAGAGGCATAAGTAAGCATTCATAGTTTTCCTGTTTTCTATATTTTTTGGAGCATGCAGCATTTCCAAAGAAGGTATGAAACGCGTGTCAATTCCTATATTTACATATATGCATATTGCACAAGAAATTGTTTCATGTTCACGAAAAAGCTATTGTGCTCCTTTTTTGTTTTATCTAAGTGTGGAATTTATGATTGCTTACTCTTAGGTTTAATCTGGTATTAGAATTGTGGACAGGTAATTATGACAACTTTATGCTTTTAAAAATGATTTGGAACTAATAATTGGACAATGCAAAATTAAAATGCTTATGACTAGGTGAAAGGTGGATACTATGGTCAACCTCTGTCTTGATCATTATATATATAGTGACTTGGACATTTGTTTTGAATGCATACTCCCTTTTTGCATAGTAGGGTCTTGAAATTACTTGAAATTACTTGAGTTGCAGTTAAGCTCGTTTTTTCGAAAATACATTAATATTTCATTAAAAATCAATTATAGGTGGAATTTTACATCAAGAAACCAAAGGATGCATGAGATCCCCCTTTGTACATAGGTAAGGAAAGCTAACATATTTCCTTTGGTTTCATATTCAAGAATATTTGTATCTTTCTGAAATTTTTTTTCC
Organism: Larix kaempferi; assembly: GCA_027924585.1. Taxonomy (NCBI): domain Eukaryota; kingdom Viridiplantae; phylum Streptophyta; class Pinopsida; order Pinales; family Pinaceae; genus Larix; species Larix kaempferi. The sequence goes on along the minus strand of BSBM01000418.1, from coordinate 9,565,325 downwards.
TGAAAACTGAATAATATGATCTGATCTAAAAGAAGACACTTCTTTTAGGTTGAACATATTCGTCAGATTATATCTCAAATCCATCTCCTTTGCGTCAGCTTCAAGAGTATTTGTATCTCTCCTAAAAATCATATTCTTGACAACTGAATATTACCAGATCTGATCCAAAAGCAAACACTTATTTTAGGTTGAACATCATATACGGGTCAGTGCAAGCTAATGAGGGTCACTTTTGGCGCGTTAGATGCAATAGAAAACTGAAAAAGCAGGCATCCCTCAACTTAATTGGATTTTTTGAGCTACTTACACAAAATCTCTTGCATTG